>JAJIBD010016446.1:0-15335 GCA_021461705.1 Cryptotis parvus | reverse complement strand
ATTAGATAACACATTGTCAAATGGTTTAACATTTCATTGGTTATCTGTAATTTTATTGAGCTGACCAGCACCCAGCTGCAGTTAATCTCTATCTTCTAATTTACAGCTTTTTTCTTTCTTTCCTGTTCTTTATTTTGGGGTGTCTATTTGTTCAACTAAATGAGTTATGGACTGTCAATATAAGCCCAGTTCAAAAGTCTCTTTCTGGCTTTTGAACTCATTCTACCTCTGGACTCCAGATGGCTTTTATTACTCTAAAGACTTTCAATGACTAACTTAAATGTTGGTTCCTCTCCCCACAAAAAGTTTTTCCCTTTTTTAAAATTAGGTATCTCTTCTCAATAAATGCCTCAATCATTGTAATATCTTTTGTTTCCTTCATATCTCCTTTTTCCTATTGTCTCCTTAGGGATACCATTGGTAGTCTCTCTTCATCATTTCTTCAAGAAAACTCAAGGAATTGGTCAACTTTTAATGGCCACTCATCATCAGCTGAATTCCCAACACTGCCACCTCACTATTGAAACAGCTGAATGAATATTCTTTCCACTTTATGCACTCATGAGATCTATTCTACTGCTTCTCACATCTCTTATTTTGCCCTTTCCCCTTACTGCACTGATTTTTTTTTTTTATTTTTTTGGTTTGGGGTACACATCTGTAGTATTCAGGAGTTACTCCTAGATCTTCCCTGAAAAATAACTCCTGGCAGTGCTCCAGGCAATATATAGGGTGATGGGGATGAACCTGGGTTAGCCACATGTCAGGAAAACACCTTACCTGCTACAGTATCTATCTCATCTCCAACCTTTCATCTTCTTTTTTTATGCTCCTACTGTGATCTGGTATCTACTCCTTGACACCTGCTGCTTTGGAATATTTCACTCACCGTACTAGATCAGCTGACAGCTCTCTTGTAGCAGCTCACTTTCATAGCTTTTTTTTTAAAATCACATCTTTCTGTACTTGCTTTATTGCTTCTCACAAGAAGGTTGGACTACATACTTGTGAAGACCCCTCCCAGTTGTAACGTTTTGTGTTTTTTAAAGTTTTTTTTTATTATACCACGGTGATATATACAATTACAAAGATGTTCATATTTGGGTTTCAGTCACACAGTGTTCCAGCACCCATCCCTCCATCAGTGCACATTTACCACCACCAGTGTCCCTAATTTCCCCCCACCCTAGCCTGCATCTATGGCACCCGCTTTTCCTCTTCTCTCTTTCTCTCTGTCTCTCTTCTCTTACACATTGTGGCTTGCAATACATACATTTAGAGTCTATCATGTATATCCTTTTTGCTGACATTCAATGCTCAGCTCTAGGCTGGTATAATCATTTCCAATAATTATTAGTACACTGTTCCTTTCTCTGTCTTACCTAACCTCTGACTCCCACATTTGCAATAGGTTCCACTCTGACAAGACCTCCTGATCCATGTTTTTCTGGCCTTGGATATTGGTATCATGCTATTTTTTAATATCCCACAAATAAATGCAGTCATTCTATATCTGTCATTTTCCCTCTGGCTAATTTCACTTAGTAAGATCCTCTCCATATCTACCCATTTATAGGCAAATTTCATAACTTCGTTTTCCTAACAGCTACTCAGTATTCCATTATGTTCATCGTCTTTTTTCTTTCATTTTTCAAAATCTGAAAATCTGGCCTGCTTTTTTTAATACTATTTTATGCCCTTTGGCCTAGAGAGTTTTACCATCTTCCCTTGATGGTTTCTGCATAGTTGTCATCTCTTCACAGATGCCTTCCTAGACCAAGTTATCTGAGATAGGTGTCCCCAATCTAATTCCCATTGTCCCTTATCATACTCTCATCTTGTGTTGTCCCATTCTCCACAATCTTTAAATCTATTTCTCCACTAGACCGAGAGATTGAATATACAAATGAATAATAGGAAAAACAGAACTTTGACCCACAACCTGGAGCAACCTGCCTTCTTATCTACAATAAACATCCGAGGAAGCCAAACTCCTATAAGTCATACTCTCAAGAAGTCAGATTGCTATCTCTACTGACAATCCAGGAAGCTAAACAATAACTTCTCTAACAATTGACTCAAAATGGCTAAGATTTTATTAATAATTGCCAGCTTTTCTAATTTGCCCCTAGTTCTAACTGTAGACAAACCAGAGAGAACCATATATGTTCTCTAACCAATCACTTTACTTCTCTTCTGACCAATCACTTTACTTCTCTTCTGTCTCCATGGAGATCCCCTCTCCAATTCCCTCAAATCAGTGTGCTTGAGGACTTCCCCTTTTTGTCACCATAAAGTTTCCCCATTCCTCTGTCTTCTCTTGAATTTCTGCCAAAATGCAAGTGACAGTGGCTGACTCCCTTTGTATAACCAATCCAGAAAAAATAGCTTTTGCTTTACTCAATTAGGTTGTTTATTTCCAAAAAACTATAAAGGGTAATCGACCATGTCTTGCCTATGATTGCATTACCAAGGCACTAATGCCTATAACCTTAGTAATTACTCAATAAATAGTGAATTAGTGAGTGAATGAATGGGAGTCTAAAATAACTAGTTCGCCATTCTTTGCATTTGTTTTCAAACATTCCTTTATTATTTCAAACATATCTACATTTATAATATCTAAGAACATTTCCTCAACAAAATTTCCTACCCCATATTCAGGGTTCATTCTTTTTTTATTATACAGCCAGAGCCTTTCCCTATGAGAATTGTTTGGAATTATCTTTATCTTCACTGATTCTCCTTTTTCTGAATTCACACAGCACATAGCATCTCAGGGCATATATATTTTTAGTTTTTGAAATATCTACCCACTCTCTTAGGATTGGTAAATAATTTTCTTGGTACCATTTTGGGTGCCTGACTTATGTTACAATAATTAGAAATATGATAGTAACAGTTTATTCTTATATCTCTGAAAATATAGTTAACCTTGTTCTAAAGTTAGTAAAACTTAGATACTGAAACCAACTCTATTGCCTAGAATAATGAATTAGCAATAAATAGAGTTGAAGTTTTGCTTCAAACCTGCCACTCATATATATGTCATAGCTATAGACTATAAGCTATTTTCCTTTGTGCTGAACACATATTAATTAGGGTCTTCAATTCATGATTCTGAAGATAATGAAATAACCAAATCCAAAATTTTCACAGAGAGAATGTATACATACTGAACTCCAAATTTTTTTGCTCTTACTCTACCCTCAAGCTGAGATCCTGGAAGAGTCCTCTTATCTCCAGGGTTTTTCACCCATATCACTTTACTAAGTAATCTTGACTAACATTGAAGCTTCTTCCTTCCAAATGTGGAATCAAACAATGAATGTGGACAGTTCGGTAATAAAAGCCAGTCACACTTGGTTAACACATTAAAATAAATTTCATCATTCCATTTGAAGTACGATGCTAGGTGCAAAAGAACACCTACACAACCACCAAACAGTATGTGCTCCAGCAGTATGCATGAAGGTACCATGGGAAAGGACTCTGAAAACACTGAGAGCTATCCCATGTCTGTTACATGAGTTAGAATTAATCACACTCCACTGGGATATACTTTCCAATATAAATTTGTGTTATGTGTTACATTGCCTACTTTGAATAAAGGGATTGGAAAAATACTTTGACTGTCTACACATGAAATATTTAATACTATGTTTCCTCAGATTTAACAAGAACATAGCTCAGAAAAAGCACTTATAAAAATAGTGTTGGGTCACGAAAATATAATTGCAACCTTTGTTTAGGAATGTGTCTTTAAAGGTGTCTAGGTAGTATTATTCTTATCCCAGAAGCAAGGAAATTTGTTATATTAAGTAAAATAATCCAATTAACTGCTTCAATTAAGTCTATGAGATTACCAAGGCACAAAGTATGAGGAAATTCCCCTGGATCAGTTAATTCTGGAAAATGCTCCCCAAATGTGAAACAAGTCTTGCTTCATGTGACGTTCCAAAGAAGATAGATGGATTCATCATTAAACCACTAAGAACTAGAGCCCAAACGTGATTTCAACTCTAAAAAAGATATGCAACCATGTAATATGCATAATACAGGTATATATATATATATAAAAATAGTACTTGTACCTAAATGTTAAAAAGAATCGTTTGTATATGTAATTTACATTTTTTGTTCATACTTTTAAAAAATATCTCTTGAATTTTTTATTGAAAGCATGAATTACTGCTAAAATTTGTATGTTTTCATTCTGAGAATAGTTCTGAGAAACATCCCTTTTATTCATAAGATTTTTAAAGCCTGCAAATTAAAAGCATAATCTAAGAGTTAGGCACATATTGTTTGCACTTAGCAGTTGGCCAGCAGCTCCAATGTTAAGGTGTCCTGAGCAACTCCAGTTGTTAAGGTATATTGGAAAGCTGACAAGACTCCTTTATTTCAAAGAAGTGGGAAATTTCCATTTATAATTGGAAAAGGTTAACAAAATTTTTGAGTGCTCGTCAATACCTTCTGTGTTCATTGCTTTATCTGTACCTGTATGTGGCTAATAATGTCTGTTTATCTTTCTCTGCCTCCTGTTGCTCTATCTTTCTGTCTGTGTCTATGTTTCAGTCAGTCTGTCCCTCCCCCTATAGGGCGGGTAAGGGTAGGGAAGAGGGACAAGGAAGAACCTGGAACTCCTCCACGCTCGTCTCAGTAACAGCTCACAGAAGAGAAGCAGATGCAGGAATCATTGCTTAAACAAAAGGGCCCTAACTGCTAACTGTCCCATGACGTCAGCTCTCTAGAATGTACCACTAGGAAGGGTTTTAAACTGGTCTGTAGTTCCAAAGTCCTTTTATGCTTGTTTGGTTTGGTTTTTTGATCCATGCCCAGCCATGCTCAGGTCTAATTCCTGGCTCTGCACTCAGGAATTACTTCTGGAGGTGCTTAGGGGACCATACAGAATGCTGGTGATCAATGCCTGGGTGGGCCACACGCAAGGCAAGCTCTTTACCGACTGTACTTATCTCTCCAGCCCCATGAAGTTCCAGCTTGGGGTTTCGATTTGTCATTTCTAGGTTCTCTGGTGGCTAGGCTCATAGTATCTCTGATGTCTTTGAATTCGGTTTTCAGGTGTGTCGAAGTTCCAAAGTCTTATCCTATTAATGTTTCTATTCCAAAGGATGTGTTAGCAAAAATAATTTTAATCAATGTCTGGAATAAGGTAATGCTTGTTTTAAGTAACAATCACTAACAGTAAGCATCAGTGCAGAAAGTACCACTGTAATTAAAATAGAATTATTGAGTGATCGAGAGATGTTACAGTGGGTAGGGCACTCATCTTGCTCCCGTCTCATTCAGGTTGGATGCATGCCACCTCATATGGTCCCAAAGCTCTGTTTGCAGTGATTCTTAAGCACAGAGTCAGGAATAAGCTCTGAGCACTCTCAGGTGTGACCCAGAAACAAATAAAAATGACTGAAATGTATTTTTAGGT
Organism: Cryptotis parvus; assembly: GCA_021461705.1. Taxonomy (NCBI): domain Eukaryota; kingdom Metazoa; phylum Chordata; class Mammalia; order Eulipotyphla; family Soricidae; genus Cryptotis; species Cryptotis parvus. Next base: position 9,889 of record JAJIBD010016446.1, on the reverse strand, counting down.
AAACTTGAATACTACGTAGCTCAAATCTTTTATGTACAAATGAGCAAAGGCTTATAAAGAAAACTGAGCAACCAAAGCTCAAAAAGTTATATTTTAGCAGAGGTCATAGAAGTGGCCATACTTTTACAGAGCTGACCCCAATGTCAAGGTTTTGAACATTCTGGTCTTTTGTTCTGGTCTTTCAAGCCACACAACACTGCTTCCTCGTGCTAAGGTTCCTGTAGGTTAAAATGAAAATGATCTCAGGTTCAAATCCCTAGTCCCACATTTGCTCCCCTGAGCACCACCAGAGGTCACTCCTGAGCACAGAACCAGAAATAGTCACTAAGCATCACCATGAATGGCCCCAACATTTTCCTTCACCCCTCCCCCACCACAAAGAGCACATTTTTAAACTATTCTCCATTGACATTTACAGACAATAATGATTGTTTTTATTTTAAAGTTATATTTGGGTCTAAATATTGAAACTTAATGGTTATAAACTGAGTTTCAGTATATTGATATACTCAATTGAGCTTAGATTATAAGACCTGCCTAGTCCCAGGAACACAGTATAATTTAGACATAGGACACTTGAATAACCAAATTTTGTTGCTACTAATTCTACAATTAAAATATACAAAATGCCTTCCTAAAATATACAAATTGTCTTCCTATCAAGGTTTGACACTAGAATTTATATGTGGGGAGGAAATGACTATTTATTTAACATGAAATTTAGAGAACAGGGTAAAGAGATTTATTTATTTTTCACAGAAATTAAGAGATTGTTCTCTTCTAGAGTCCAATTATAATGAATTGAATATTATCCTATGATTTAGGATTATGTCTGAGGCAAATTATAAAGCTTCTTAATATTTCAGTTTTATTATTATTGAAGTTAATACTGTTTCAGCTGTTCATTGTCCAATAGTAGATGCGAGTACATAGATGTGAGGGTGTGTGTGTGTGTGTGTGTGTGTGTGTGTGTGTGTGTGTGTGTGTGTGTGTGTTGCATAGGGAATAAGGATAGGACCGTGAATCCAGATTATTTTCTTTTCAGTCCTACTCCCATATTTTTTGGCAATACTGTGGTCACATGCCAAACTAGATCTGGCACTTTTTCTTTTACTGTTTCTGTGTAGTGGGGAAGTCACTTCCTGTTGGTTTGGCTCTAAAAACCTGAATAGTTCCAGTAGATGCTGGGTACAGTTCTTAGAATCCCATGCACCAAAATACTTACCTAGCACTTCTGCCATACCTCTGTGGTTAGATTTCGTTTGGAACAGTGAAGGAGATGAGGAAGAAGACTTGATGAGAAAAGAGCAACTTCCTAGCCAGTGTCACAAATCTCAGTCATGTGCAAGTACTCGCTTCCTTTGAGGTCAAGTGTAATGTGGAGTTGCCATTGTTAAGAAATGCCTCGAGCTCTCTACTTATTTGGACCCAAAGGGTTCCTAGAATGACTTATAATGAGGGAAAAAATTAATTCATAACATATTCTGTAGGGGGAAAATAGCTTGTGGATAATCTAAAGAGAAGTTTTGTGTGCAGTATAAGTGTTCCTCTGTATTTCTCTTCTTATCCACTGCCATGTGGAATTCTAGTAATAATACTAAGTCAAGCCCCATGGGTGCATTTTTTCAGGGTGTTTTGGCATCCTTATAAATAAAATTCAAGAGGCTGGAGTGATAGTACAGTGTAGAGGGCATTAGCCCTGCAAGTGGCTGACCTGGGTTTGATGCCTGGCACCCCATAATGTTCTCTGAGCCTTCTGAGAGTGATCGCTGAGCACAGAACCAAGAATAAGCCCTGAGAACCACCAATTGTGGCCCCCAAAACCGAAAAAAATATTCAAGATTTACAGAATATTAGTCTTGAAAGGGACCCAATAATTGATTGCTCCTATTGTCAAAAGACCAGGCAAAGGCTGGTAGTGGTGATCGGTCCATTTAAGATTACATAATTTTTCTAGACAAACCAAGATTTCAAGCTTCCGGTTTGGTATGCCAACCACAAAGCATAGATTTGGGGAAAATATTAATACTGCTCTGATAAAAGTTTCCCCAAACTCCCAGGTTGACTGGACCATACACTGCTGCTCTAATCTTTCAGTCAATAACCTTGAGGCAATAGACACAAATCAAAGCAACTCAGTGAACCAGTTAAACCTGAAGACATTAAAAAGTAATTCTGCAGAAGTATAGAAAAATCAAATGATTAAGCCTCCACCACAAGTTCTAACAGGGCATGCTTATCTGTGTTTTCCCTTATTGAAAATGTCTTATCTTCAAAGAAAATCTTTTTCAGTCTAGTCAGGGCCAGTTATATTAATTAGTTGTTAGGAAGAGCTTATGTGGTCAATATATTGAGGACTGAGTCATGATAACCAGGAGCCTTTCCCAGCAGGCCGTTCAAGGGAAGTGTGTAGATAAATGTCATATGGAAACTTGTTCTATTTCCTAATGCCCAAGAACAAGTGTAGATAGAAAACACAGCTTGATTTTTGGTGTTCCTAGCAGCTAACACAACAGACTTTGAATAAACACTTGTTGAAGTATTGAATAAACCACTGATTTGACCATCCCATGCATGTATCCAGGAATCAAAGAACAATATCAGTATCAAGGCATCACTTACATTTATAGATCTATTTTCACTCCAAATAAAAATAAATTGAAAAGAGTTACTTATGGAATAAGCATGGGTTCTATCCCTCTGTTAAAGATTCAGTGGAATTTTTCTCCAAATTAATTTCTTAGACTTTGTCTATGCTCCTTCTTGTTCTTAGCATCTTGCTCTGAAAAGTGGGGTAGATAGAATGTGGGGCTACCATGAGGATTAAGTGAGGGAAATCTATGTATGCTAAGAACATTGTGATTTTGTAAATACTAATGTTATTGCATACTTGTATCACTTGCATCACTTGTCCTCCCATTGATCATCAATTTGCTCGAGTGGGCACCAGTAACATCTCCAAACATCCTGTCACATGCTAGTGTAGCCCAAGGGCATCTGCTAGCTCCAGGAACCTAAAGAGCCTCAAACCATTCCATCAAGTCATGGGAATGAGGTCTGTAATTGTTACTGGTATTTGGCATATCAAATACGACATGGGTAGCTTGCCAGGCTCTGCCGTGGGGGGTGGGATACTCTTGTAGTCACCTCTGATCTTGAGCATTTATTGATGAACCGCACACTTGATATAAATTGTAAATAGTAAGATGGAAAAAGTACATAGTTTTATTGTGTGTTTCTTTTTTGTACTTTTGGGTTTTGGGCTACATGTGGCTATGCTGATGGCTTACTCCATACTCTGTGCTCAGGGGTCACTCCTGGTGGCCAGGGATAGAACCACGGTTAGCTGCACTCCAGACAAATGTCATACCCACTGTACTATTTCTCCAGTTTGAAAACACATAGATTAGATGTTTAGATCAAATAATAATAGTAAAAGCTTTAATTTGATACCTCTCATATCCAAAACATTATTAAAGGTAATTTGCATTTATTGTGAATGAATCGAAATAACCACCTGAGTCAAATACTGTTATTATGTCCATTCTACAGATGAGAACATTGATGTCCATACAGAATAAATATCTGCTCGAGGTTCACAGCTAATAATTATGGAGTAGAATTTTAATCCAAATAATCAGCTGAAGAGCATTTACCACAGAGATGTACTGTTTTTCCCAAACAAATGTAAAGGAATTGGCACTGTAGTATTTAAGCATGCTGATATATTATAAATAAATATATGTAATCTAATACATGCTTACAAACAGTTATTTTGCATTTGCCACAACATATTATTTTCCTATTTATACTTTTAATTGCAACAATAGTGACATTTGAAAATACTGTATCTATTGTTCCTTTAACTCTGCACAGAAAAGAACTAGCTTTGTAAAGAAACAATTTGATAATCATAATGGAATTATATCACATAAGCATTTAATTCGCAGGAGTTCAACTATCTTTATACTTGTCAAAAAATATTAAAATACTATCACACATTGTGAAAGAAACTCTTGCACCTATAATTTTAATATGCAGTTAATTTACAGAATTATATGCACAAAATCAACTGCAAGGAACTTTTAGAGATTGAACATTCTTTTCAAGAGTAATTTTAAATACATGTGACTTCTACCTTATACACTGCCCGTGGAATGTCACCTCTGTGAAAGGTGAGGGTCACCTTGATCCTCACACGAACAATATTGCTATGAGTGGGAGGTAAATGAAAGCCGATGGAGAGAGCCAGCAGCAAACCCTTCTCACTACAGCAAATAATTGATCTGTTTCTTCTAAGTACAAAGAACCATATTAAGTTCTGAACATCGATAATCTCATTCAATGCTCACAAAAATCCTAAAATAGATAAAAATATCGATAAATTTTTCTTTTACAGAGGCAGAGAGACAGGCACAGAGGTCATGGTAAATGACATCACTGAATATCTGTTGCTCACAACAACAAAGATCACATTTTATCTTTAATTTTCATTATAACCCTAAAAAGGTACATTATCATCCTACTTTTGTAGAAAAGAAATAAAGAATAATGGGGTAAGCAGGATGTACAATGCCATGAGCTGGTTTCAGTGGAGCAGGATCAGAATCCAATATTTCTGCTTATTGCATCCACAGCTCTCTTCCTGGGAAGGAAGAAGCTCTCTGCTAGATCCACTCTCATCCTCCTTCAGTTAAGCAATAAGCACACATATTGATACATTAACTTTACTAATAATGAATATTTGATCCTTGTCTTTTTATCTCTGTCTTAGTAGGTGTCAGATGGGGAAATTTCAAAAGATTATCATAACATTTACATGATAAATGTTTGGCTCTCTTGAAAACAAGACACAAAGTAAACTACTGTCTGAGCATGATTTTGGCCATGGTCTTATGAAGTGTAAGACTTCAATAATTTGCCTGAAATTCTGAAAGTTATTACTTAGTGAGCATTATATTTCTTCCACTCTGCTTTTCTAGCTCAGCTAGCTTTTCTGCTTAAAAACTCTAAAAAAATAAAAGGCAAGAATGAGAGTACAGTGAGAAGGGCACTTGCTTTGCATGCAACTATGCCAAGATAGTTGGCTAACTTGATATCCCATAAGGTCCTCTTAACTTAGCTTCTAAGAGCCGGTGTTTCCCAAATTAAAAAAAAAAAAACTAATTCTCAAGGCAGATGGTTAAATAGAAAACAGACTTTCTTTTTTTTTTCATTTTTGGATCACACCCGACAATGTTTAGGGGGTTACTCCTGGCTCTGAATTTAGGAATTACTCCTGGAGGTTCTCAGGGGACCACATGGGATGCGGGATTGAACCCTGGTTGGCCACATGCAGAGCAAATGCCCTGCCTGCTGGACTATTGGTCCGGCTCCCAAAACAGACTTTCTTTTTTCTTTTTTAAATTTTTAAAAATTTATTTATTTAATTTATCTATTTACTTACTTATGTATCTGTTTGTTCATTTATGTATTATTTATTTATTTTTAGTATTTTATTATGCCACCATGAGATATACAATTACAAAGATGTTCATGTTTGGGTTTTGGTCATACAGTGTTCCAGCACCCATCCCCCACCAGTGCCCATTTCCCACCACCAATGTTCCCAATTCCTCCCCCTTCCCTAGTCTGCCTCTATGGCAGTTTCTTTATATCTTCTCTCTCTCTCTCTCTCTCTCTCTCTCTCTTCCTTCTCTTTTACATTGTGGATTGCAATACATACACTTAGAGGTTATCATGTATATCTTTTTGCCTATATTCAACACTCAGTTCTAGGCTGATATTATCATTTTCGATGATTATTAGCACACTATTCCCTTCTATGTCTTACCTAACCTCTGACTCCTACACGTTTGTGGTAGATTCCACCTGCAAAACAGACTTTCTTTCTGTACCAATTGTTTATGCAGGATAGAACCTTTGAGTCCCCTTCTTTACCATTTTTGTCTAGTCCATTAACAAAGGCTGGCCTTTGTCTATGTGCCATCTACATCACTCCATTTAATATCATCCCATAATTCAGATATGGTCATTCTATATTTGGAGACTAACTTCTCCTAATTTACCTAGAATTATTCAGGTTTTAGTACCGTAAGTTCTACCCTAAGAGAATTCTGCGGGAAAACCACAGTGGTTGATCATTCAACTCATTGGTTTTTATTGTAGTTTCCTAACAGGTCTCCCAGTTTCCAGGCTTACTTGCATGAAATTCTGTCTCCACACAACACTTTAACTGTATGGATTATTCATAATGTTCCCCAATTTAAATCCTGTCATCTGAAGAAATTTCAAACTCCTTACCGGGCAGTACATGACATGGGCCTTTGCTATTTCTCCAGCCTCAGTTCTTTTCCTGTTCCTCTTTCCAAGGCTTTCACTATTAGTTCTTCAACCAAACTCTTTTTTTCTCTATCATTGCCTCTGTGCTTGCTCTAGGTACCCTTTTTTATGTAACATCCTTTCTCAAACTCCTTGGATGATGATAATTTTCAATCATAAAGGAGTGATTTTTCCTTGCTATCTTCTGCTGAGAATTAAAGCACTTGATTTCCTGGTTTATCACTCCATCTCTCATGCTCAGCACTGGTGCTGGCAGCTAATCGGATCATGTGAAATATTTAATGAATGAAATGATGGATGAGTAAAAGAATGGATGCATGAATAAACAATTTCTAATGGGATTTGCTACTGAGATCCATGATCTGAAAGGAGAGGATTGCTAGGAGACAATGAGAAAGCTTACATGAGACTGACTATAAAGCAGAAGCCAAAATTTGAAGAGCTTCTATAGTCATGCCAAGGGGTTGGGACATTGGAAGAAAATGAAGAAACTTTTTAAGAGAATTTGAAGCAGGAAATGAGGTTGGTGAGGTGAGTAGGTGTCCATTTAGCAAAAATTTCCTCCTTCCCTGGGCAACTGCAGGAACAGAGGTGAATTTACTATGGGGTTTAAAGAACTAATCTGGTGATCTTAGTCCCTTGGTTAATTTTATGGAACAATAAGCCAATTATAATCAAAGGCTTCTATAACTGTCCGTAACTAATTGTATTTTTTAAAATGTGTTTAATAACAAATCAGAGATTATGTGAGAGTCTAATTTGTGTCCAGATTGGCTTCCTATGGAAGGAAATCAATGGGCCATTCCCCAGACTTGAGTTTTTTTTTTTTTTTTTTTGCTTTTTGGGTCACACCTGACAATGCTCAGGGGTTACTCCTGGCTCTGCACTCAGGAATTACCCCTGGTGGTGCTCAGGGGACCATATGGGATGCCGGGGATCGAACCAGGGCCGCCATGGGCCTGCCGCGTGCAAGGCAAAGCGCCCTACCCGCTGGGCTATCGCTCCGGCCCCACCAGACTTGAGTTTTATAATGCATCGCATGAGACTTAAAAAGACTCACTGGACTGAGGTGAACAATTTCTTCTATCTAAGTACCTCATAACAGAGTTCTACATTAAGTAGGGGAGAAAAGCAGGTGATGGAGGAGAGTATTTTCTATTGCTTACATATGGAAGAGGTGGTAACAACCCTGGATTAGAAATAAAGAAGCCAAGTTTATGATGCCACAGTTGGATAATAGTTCAGTACTCTAAGAGAATATTTATGGTACTTTGGAGATCATGAAGAATAAACTAGTTCCTGAGGCCCCATTCACTCTCAATGGAACAAACATCTCTGAAAGCAGCAGTTATGTGTACCTAGGTCGAGAAATCAACATGATGAACGACCTAAAACCTGAGCTGCGCAGGAGGAAGAGAGCTGCATGGAATGCCTTCAAAGGCATCGAAGAAATAGCTAAAAGGACAAAGAACCTCCGGCTCCGGGCACATCTCTTTGACTCCACCGTTCTCCCTGCATTAACATGCGCCTCAGAGACCTGGGCCCTACGAAAGCAGGATGAGAATGCTATTCGGGTCTCCCAGAGAGGAATCAAAAGAGCTATGCTTGGAATATCACGCCTCACTCAAGTGAGAGAGGGAATCCGGAGTTCTGACCTCCGTCACTATTCCAGAATCAGGGGCGCTGTCTCGTTTGCCAAGGCATGGAAAATCAGATGGGCTGGACATGTAATTCGATTTGGAGACAACCACTGGACTAGAGCCATTACCGACTGGATCCCATGGGATGTCAAAAGATCACGTGGCTGTCCACCTACAAGATGGTCAGACTTCCTTGTCAATACCCTGAAGGAGCGGTTTGAGGCTCTTCATATTCCTGAATCAACCAGATGCCATTGGGCTACATTGGCGCGTGATAGGGTCCAATGGAAATGTTACTGGCGCCCGCTCGAGCAAATCGATGACTAACGGGATTCAAGTGATCAAGTGACTCTAAGAGAAAGCAGAATGGTTGGAAAGCAATCATGAAGGGGGTAAAACAAAGTTTTTGAAACTTGTTTTTTCATCTGAAAAGAATGAAAGTGCTGTTATGTGATCTTGCTGCAACTTATTTCTTCCTTTCCTACTTTATTTATTTATTTGGGCCACTATACTTAGGCTTACTCTTGAGTCTGAGCTCCAGGACACGCTTATAGATGCTCAGGGGACCACATGGTTGACTGCGTGAAAGACAAGTGCCCCACTCACTGTACTATTTCTCTGTCACCATTTACTTTGCTTTGTTTTTCAAATCCATTCAGTAATTTTTTACTCCTTTATAATAGTCTTCTATTGAACCACTTCTAACAGTGATACACTGTTATCTAACCAGTCTGGCCCCAATCGGACCTCCTTAAAGGCAGAAATTGCTTATCTTTTCTTATTTTTGAATACCTTCATAGTACTCAGTGCAAAATCGTTCACATAGGATAGTTGTGGCAAGAGTCTGTCCTATTCTTGTCATCTGGAGTAGGCAAAGAGCTACTGGCCTTTGTAGCTACAAGTCAGTATATCATGGGTATTTTGGTTTGTTTTTTTATGAGGAACCTCTCAAGCAGTGCTCAGCGGGCTAGGAGAGTGGGAATGATATTCAGTCAATTGGTGCTCAATGTTAGAGTTTGTACTATTCAGTCTTCTGGGACCTGAGATCAAAAGGGACACCCAAGTGGTGCTCGGGGTACCCAGTGTCACACGGAAGACCATGTGGTGCATAAAATCAAGCAGAGGACTGGTATATGCTAGGCATATACCCAAATTACTAATTATCTTCCAGATTATTTATTTTTTAAAGCAGGGAGTGGGGAGTGGGGAGGACTGTTAGAGCTATACCTGGTGGTGCCCAGGGACTATTCCTGGATCTTCATTCAGGATGACTTCTCACAGCTGGGGGGACCATATATGGTGCTAGGGATTCAAACTAGAGTCAACAGAATACAAGCATGCACTTTAACCCCTCTACTAATTCTCTGGTACTTTGAATTCTTTTTCCATCTTAGATTTATTTGGTTGTTTAAGAAGTTCATATGCATGAAATCATATATTTTTTCCTGATTTTGTTCAGCTTTTTTTCCCCTTAAGAGAAATCTGTAGGGGGTTGGAGAGGTCATACAGTGGTTAGGGTGCTTGCCTTGCATATAGCCAGCCCAGGTTGATTCCCACACCCCATAAGGTTTCCCAAGGCCCTATTGTCAGGAGTTATCCCCTTAGATAAGAGCCAAGAGTCAGCCCTGAATACTTCCAGATAAGATGAGAGAGAGAGAGAAAGAGAGAGAGAGAGAGAGAACATCTATGGAGATTCTTTCATGTTTCCCTTATTAGTGTTTTTTTTTTGTTTGTTTTGGGTCACACCTAGCAGTGCACAAGGTTCACGTTGGGAACTGGTCCCAGAGGTTCTTTGAGGTATCCCATAGTCTCTAATATTTATTTAAATATTGTTACGTTGTATTCCACTGTGTAGTTAATAATTTGTTTATTTATTCTTACGAATAAGTACATATTTTTATAAAGTT
>JAJIBD010016444.1:0-52708 GCA_021461705.1 Cryptotis parvus | reverse complement strand
GCTATGCACAGCTTTGAGATACAAATCTCTTTATTCCCTTCTGAAGTGGGGTTTGATTGACATAATGAGTCATAGATCCTGTCCAGGGATGCACTATCTCCCCACCCCCTTTTTTTCCCTCTGGAGACAGGGAGACTTTAAAGAAATTCACTTCAGAACTTAGGGATAGACAGCTTACTTGGAAGAAAAATAAACCTGGATTCTATATTAAATAACTTACTACTGCATGTTAATGCTGCCTTTGACACCCTTGGCAGATGTCAGCAGCTTACAATACATTCTCAGGAGAACAGTTTTAGGGACAACTCTCAAGAACAACAAAAAGATGACCAAATTCCAAATAAGTTTGTTTTAAATAATTGTCTCCCTGTGCACTGTTGCTATTGGACTCCATGACTTGGAAGAGAAAATCATTATAGAAATTATGTCTGAACTACAGCCAAAAGTCTTAGAAGCCGAAAGTCTAAAATTAACTAACACAGGTTTTTTTTTGGGGGGGATTATTAGGGGGAAATTTCACATCATTAATAAAAGTTTTCTAAAGAGTAAAGGGTTGCGTGCAAGAACTTTCTATGAAAAAAATTGGTTGAAGAACAATTGAAAGTCGAGATTCAATTTATTCCTGCTCTAAGTTTTAATAGTTATCTGTTTGCCTGAAAGAAGATAAAACTTTCAATGAGGTGACACGATTTTCCATTAGATGGCATTTTTCCAAATTAAGTGACTCTGAGAAGCAAGGCGGTTAACACGAAGGAGCCAGTCAGCCAGAGCAAAGGGCAACAGGGGGTGGTGGGAGGTGTGGCAACAGGACAAAGAGCCAGTCCTGTCCATGAGCTTCTCTCATTCGGCTGTGGGAGATTCCTGCCCCTTCAGAAGGTGAAACTAATAATGACAGTCTTGCAATATTTCTACAAAATCCAGAAATCAAGACTTTTATGTGAGACTCTCAGAAATCAGTACTTTCACGTGAGACTTCTAGATGAAGGCCAACACATGTTTTATAAGTGCATTTCATACAAGTCAATTCTTTTGACTAATTTCTTTATTGTGCTCTAGATCAGAGTTTCTCAACTCTCAGTCCATAATAGTGAAGTCAGTATACAGTGTCAAAAATTGAGAACAACTTGCCAACCACTTACGAGAACTGTCTGCCTCTGGACTGGACAGGTACAGCTCTGCAGTCATACAACTACTGAAGACGGAAGCTCAAGACCTTCTTCAGTGATCAGTTAAATAAGTTCTTTTACTAAGTAAAAGTGGAGTGGGAAGAAATTTTGAAAAATAAACAAACCCTTAAGTCAGAGAAAGAAAGGAAGCTCAAATCCCTCCTCCTTTGGGGGTTGTACTGGATCTCACCAGAAACATTGGAGAGCCTGCAGACAGTGAGGAGTAAGAGAGAGAGACGTGTCTGCTCAGGACTGTTCCTTCACAATGGCTCTCCAACCATAGAGATTTTGACTTCCCATGAACACCATCGTCAGCCAGAAAATGTTAGAAAATGGCTTATTTGGTGGATTCCCTCATTAGAGAGTGAGGAAATCAAGTTTTTCACCAACTTCTCAGAAACCTGCTGTTGGCTGAGGCTTGAAGTGTGATATGGCTTAGTTTCAGGGTTTTATCAATTCTTGTGTTCCACCTAGACCCACTGGAGCTTCAGAGGGAATGCAAAGTCCACCAGCACCTGAGCTCCCTTAAAGATACAGCTCTCCTTAAAGATACAGATACTATCGTCCAAGTGTCCCAGTTAATAAGTCTAGTTGCTGGTGTCCAAATGGACAGAAGTGATGTGTATCCTCTCGACAACAGTGTTGTCTGTTTGCACTCTCTTTCTCTTAGATGCAGGAGTTAGCAGCAATAAGGGACTCCAGAGAGTGGTATAACAGATAAAATCAACCTTGTCTCCAAGTTTCCACTGGGTGATAATACACCCAGGGACAAACATAACTGATTTATAGTTTTTCAGGACTCACACTTTTTTTTTTGCTTTGGGATTGATCCTTTAGTGATATCTTCAGTTTTCTGTCCATCATCTATATGTATCCAAATATTGAATTAACATCAATTGTGTTCTATAGGGCAGAAAATTAACATGCAATCGCAAGGATAAAACACTAACTTTTATCCTTCATGGCATTAAACTGCCCTCAAAGCAGACCAGTTTTGTTAAGGAAAAAACTGAGGGGCCGGAAATTCAGTGGCATGCCGAAAGACTTGCATGTGGCGGGGGTTGGAAAAGTAGGAACTCCGGATATGGATTTTGACATTCTAAGGGTGTTTTCACCGTTTGACACCAAACAGAACTCACAGTATCATGAGTGCGCATCATTGTTAAAATCCTTGCCAAGGGCTATAATTATAGCTCAATGGGTTGGAGTCCATGGCAAATGTTCACATATGGGAGGCGCAGGTTTGATCTACACCACACATTCTCCCAGTTCCATGGGACTCTCGCCCAAATATAACGCCAGGAGTAGATTCTGAACACCGCTGAGTGTGACCTAACCTCCCTCCCTACCGCCACAACCTCACAAAAGGTGAACTACTACAAAGCACCATTTTAAAATACTGTGTATTAAAAACGTGATTATTTTGCCCTACAAACAGTTTGAAAAAGCACTCCAAAAAGTTTAAGTCTCTCCAAATAAGCATTGTGACTTAAAGAATTAGCTGGGCCCAAAGAGACAGTACAGACGGCACTTAGCACCTAGCCTTGCACTCAGCTCAGTTCTACATAGTTCACTGCGCTGCCCACGGAGGAACCCTTAAGCAGAGCCAGGAGAAGTCCTCAAGCACTGCTAGGTATGGCCCAGGAAAATAAAGGGACGTGATTATAAGTAAGAAAAGTAAAATGTTTAAACAAGGGTCATGGTGACCTCTTCTTGTCTTCGTATAAAGTAAGCACTGCCAGTTCACTTTCACAGAGGAGTGTGGGGTTCCCACATGAGCGGGTGAGAACTGTGCTAAGTCTGAGAACTCTGGGTTTCAGACACTCAGTATTCTGCCAGTTTCTATCTCAACTTCCTCATATAAAAGACTGATAAGATCTATTACATTGCATCAAAAATACAGGTGGAAGTTTAAAACAATGAAAGCTCTTCCCCCTCTACTATCTTTCTGGCCCTAGCTAATCTAGACCTGTTAGGTGATGAGCAAAAACCATTATTGTACTAGATAAACAGTCAATCTGAGGTTACTTGGGTCTGGAGCTGAGAGCAAATGTGCACAGATGAAGGAAAATAGTGTACAGCTATATTAATTCAGTAAAATTCATTCAGCTTTTTCATTTGAAATGGCCCAAGTTTAAGATTTGTACATTATACCTCTTAAAGCTGTTCCATGCAAGCAGGTCTCTGGATGCAAGTGCAAAACATACTTGGCAAAACTCAGAAAAACAAGAAGTCTGAACACAGGAGATGTATAAAACATGGAACAAACCAGCCTCTCCAGAGGCCCCCCCCCTCAGAGGCAGGACTGCTGACTCAGCAAAGAAAGCCAATTTCTTTTCGTTTTTTTCTCTCCTAACATGGCTTTTAGGTTGGTTTCCCTCACCAATTTTTGTGGTGGGGTGGCCCAAAAACTGCTTAGAAACAAAGAGTGTCTCATTAACTTTGTTTTGAAAGCCATGGAGGCAGAGCCTCCTGTGATTGAAATAGTCTCTGTTTGCCACCAGGGTGAAAAAAGTATAGTGTGAGACTAAATCTATCTAAAAATACTTTCCCCATCTCAGGGTGTTTTAGTCCTCTGGACTCAAAGGACTTTGATTAAACAGGCTGGGCTGGGAGCATGCATCCTGTTGAAGACCAGAAAGAAGTGACTGCCCTCACTCACTGTCTGTCCTCCTCTCTCCATCAGGGTGCCCCGAGAGCCAGTGGGCTCCAGGATAAGTGCTCCTCAGAGACCTGCTTGCAGTGGAAAAGCGGCCCTTCTACTCACTCCTCTATTAGCTCTTTAACTTCCTTCCTTCATACACAAAAAAGATGCTTGTGCGAAATATTACAACTGTTCCCAAAGAAATTTCAATGAAACACTTGGAATCCTGCGAAAGGCTACTTAGGGAAATCCCCAGCAAAGCTTTAGTTCCTTTTGTAATCTGGATTCCAGTTAGGGATGATCAATCGCTTTTTTTTCTCTCTAGTTTTCTGTTCATGTTAGCTGGGATTTTGGAGAACGTCCTCCAAAGTGACTGTAACAACTCTCTCCCAAAATCTGAGCAGGACAGTATAAGAGTATAACACAGGTATCATTAATCACAAACCCACTGTCCAGTTTAGAAAAAGGCAGAAGAGGAGGGGGAAAAGGCAAATGGGGAAAAGCCCTTGCTTAGCTACAAGTAACCTGAGATGAAATTCGTATTTCCTTGCTTCTTAAAGGGAATGACACTACTTATTCCTGGCCGTGAGCCCTTGACCACAGATGCATGCAGACATAAGTGCAGAACAGAAGGAGACGGACACACCAAGGCAATGTCTATACTGGAAATCTGCTACCTGTTCTTTCTCTTGCCTTCCAGAACTCTCGGCGATGCCTACTGTGGAATCACTGATGTCAGAGGATTGAGAGGCGGCTCATAAGAAGAGGGCCAGTCAGTGCTCTGCAAGATGTTCCTCAGCAAGAGAGCAGGAGGGACTGAAGGAAGGCAAGCTCCTCTCTGCATTTTCAAGTGAGGCTGCACTTCCCTGCCTGTCTCTGACTTCCAATGATTTCTGGACAGAACTGCAAAATATTGAATATTAGAGCAAAACAATAAAGAAAAAACAAGCCATAATGCACTTTGTCTAGGGGATAAACTAACAGAAAAGTTAATGAAAGATAATTTCATCATTTTATGCCATGGTAAAAAAATTTCTATACCAGCTTATCTTCACCTCAAAGCCACTGGCAATACGTTCAGTTACCAATTTCCAGTTGGCTCTATTCCCACATCTTTGCACACTATGGAAGAAAATTTTGTGCTCCAAAATTCAAATGAACACACAAACTTTGAAAAATATTCATCAAATGAGCCTGCTTCTGGAAGTCCTAGGATATAACAAAAACATCTGGAAGCAAAACCTACATTCAATTCTGTAAATTCTTGGAGTTTGATGAGTGTATCACTTGTATCACTTCTCTTCCCATTGTTCAACAATTTGCTCGAGCAGGTGCCAGTAACATCTCCATTTATTGGGAATGAGATCTATCATTGTTATTGTTTTTAGCATATTGAATACACCACAGGTAGCTTTCCAGGCTCTGTCATGGCTCTGGGTTCATCCTGGGGACCCAGTCTTTTTCTAAGTTGGATCATCCAATAGGGCACACTAGGCAGAGCCCTGGGTGTAGACAAGCCTGTCTCCTGTCTGCCACCTGCTGATGCAGCTGGACATCACAGCCACACCTGCAACACCTCAAGGGGCAGGTTTATGAGTGTAGCTGTATCAAATTATCACTCACCAACTAGGACATAAAGACACCAACTCACCGAATATTTTGATTTCTTTTTTTCTACCCTCCTTTTGTTTGTTTGGTTTTTAAATATTTTATTATGCCACTGTTAGATGTACAATTGCAAGATGTTCATGTTTGAATTTTGGTTCTACATTTCTATATTTTTATTTTTTACTGAACACAGACACATAAACATATACACACAGAGAGAGGAAGAAGGAATGCAAGGGAATGGAAAACTGGCTGATTTCAAGTAGGGGCAGAAAATACGAGATAAACCTAGCATCAGAAAAAAAATCCCTGGTGATGAGTATATCCAAGAACCTGAGATCCAACAGAATGATGCCCAGAAGAGCTGGGGAAAAAAAACACCTGCACAGAAAGGTAAAGTGGAACAGGTTTATAAGCCAAAGTATGAAAGAAATATTAGTGACTTCATACAGAAATAAATCAGTAAGCAGATAAATGGGAGGAACAGCACAACTCTCTACATCAAAACTCCAACCACTGACATAGATACTTTACTTTGCTTCATGGGGTGGAACAAAAATCCTCATGATTTTAGAGGATTTTGTTCTCATTAGCTGCAGCTTCTAAATGCTTTCAGTGAAATTTGCACATGGTGACTTTCTTCTAAAACAATCATTATGGGAACGTAGACAAAAATGAGAGAAGTTGGGGAGCCGAGAAACATAGGACATCCCAGGAGGATGAGGGTTCTTGCCGACAGAGGTGAGTCTTGAGTTCTGAAGAGAAAGGTGGTTTACCTCTGAAAATCCTCCTCCTCCCGGGTACTAAAAGGAATGCACCCCTAGTACTCCACACCCCTCAGAACATAAAAATCAGAAAATACCTAACTGGGGAACAAGTCTATAAAATATCTGACTCAAACTTCAAAACTCAGGAGAGCCTGAGAAACACCACCACCAAACCTACAGAGAAGGAATGCAAATATAAGGCGTTCTGGAAAAGGGTCTGGAATAGAAATAGGACACTCAGGCAAGGTGAGGGAACTCGGAAATCTGAAAAGAAGTATGACCTTTCTTAGTAATCACGTGGAAGACGGTTCCTTAACTGTGACAAAGACATCAAACCATTTGTGAGATGTTCAGAACATGAAAGAAAGGGTGGTGGGGAGAATCCAGGAGCTCTCACAAGCACCTTTGACAGTGAGACTAAAAGTTGCACTTTCAAACTGTTCTAGGGCCCAGAGCAATTGCACAGCGAGTAGGGCATTTGCCTTTCACATGGCCAACTCTGGTTTAATTCCTGGCATCTCCCATGTCCCCTGAGCTCTGCCAGGAATAATTCCTGAGCGAAGAGCCAGGTATTATTGCTCAGGAGTAACCCCTGAGCATTTCCAGGTATGACCCACAAAGAAAAAAAAATCCCAAAACACTTTTCTAAAATAAGACAGTTCGCTTGGTGATTGGCCTAAGTATATTCTACATAACCTCGTTCCATCCAGAAAAATGAGAGAGAAGAGGGCGAGATTAGGGCTTCTACTTTTTATCGTTTAATTGCCAGCCAAATGGAGAAGGAAAATCATAGCCTAACTTTTATTTTAGCCCAGGATCAGGAGATGTTATTTGGTTGAAAATAAGCGCATGGCAACATCATCTTCAAAAGGAATGTATTAGGCACAAGATTAGGCTTACTGAAAACTTTTGTTTTATTTTGGGGCTATACCTAGGGGTGCTCAGGGTTTACTCCTGGATCTTCACTTAAGGTTCTCTTTGGCAGTGTTCAGGGGACCCAATGGGGTGCAGGGGATTGAACCCAGATCAGTCGCATGCAAGGCCATCAACTTATCTGCTGTATTACAGTTCCACTTCCAGCCTGCATGAAATTTAAGAAAGGTTTCTTTAGTCAATTCACATGGGCTGTATATCCTAAAAGATCATAGCCTACCTCCTTACAGATCTCTCAGCTGCAAGGAAGTAACCAGCTGACAGAAACAGTCACAGAGAAATCATGGAGCAAACAGAAAAAAAATAGAAGGGAAGCAATTAAATTTATTCTCCACTGAGATGGGTCAAGAAGTCTGTTTAAAGGTAACAAATAAATAAGTTGAGTGATTAACCTTAACTGCCTTGCCTAAACACAAAGCCTGGCCTTTCAGAAAAAAATACAATTCTTCAGCAGCAAAAGGATGATTTATCCTTCAGATAAACCATTAACTAATAGTCATGGGGAAGTCTTAAACAGGGGTGTAGGGAAATAAAGTCCTTATTCTAATTTGAAAACATAGATGGAGGGAGAAAGGGAATAAGTCACACAACCAAAGGGGACTGCACAGTTTCACTGACCTGTTCATGAAAGCACAGCGGTCACCTACTGCTTCTCTCAAGTTTGATCCTACCTGCAAGAACAGACACCTTGGGGCCAAAGTGATAGTTCAGCAGGGAGGCATTTGCCTTGCATGCGGCAGACCCAGGTTCAATTCCCAGCATCTCACATGGTCCTCTGAGTACAGCCAGGAGTAATTCCTGAGTGCAGAGCCAGGAATAGCCCCTGAGCATCACCAGGTGTGATCTAAAAAGCCAAAAAAATACAAAAAAGAACAGAGAGCAGGGACCAGGCTCTTGGAAGAAGAATGTGCCTGATCCCAGGAGACCTGCCTTGCTCCCAAATACAAGCAAGACAATGAAGGTTAATCACTCAACTTATTTATTTGTTACGTTTAAACAGACTTCTTGACCTGTCTCAGTGGAGAAGGATGGGAGAGAGTTAAAAAAGAACCGGGGGAACAAGCTTCCAGCTCTATACCCCGCTGCCTTGATCTTTATTTTGAAGTGGGAGTTCTCTCCCTCTCTGCTATGTGGAGGGGACAGAGGGTAGGGGTGGGTCATCTAGCATGACCTAGACAGAGTGCCCTCTTACTGACTCCAGTCTCAATCTTGCAGCCTTCGCCATCTTGAGCGGTCACCAGTGGCAAACACCTTTATCAGCTGCACGTGGATGGGGAACAAGACTCTACTCAACCCACCACAGACAAGGACTGTGAGCGGTAAATGCACATATGGTTTTACAACGCTGTGTGGTTTTCCAGTGCCAGGGCTGATAGAGTAACTTCTATCCTTGGAGAATAAAGAGAAATGAGATATAACCTAGTCCAGCTAAAAGTCATGGCCTGAGGATTCACTGAGCTGTGAGGTGTGAGTTTAGCCCTCTGGGTTACTATTTTCACTCATTGAGCTCAGTGGGCTTTACTCAATTTTCCTATCTAATACCATTAGGAGATATACACTGTGACAGGCAAGACAGTGAATTACTGTGTGCCAGCTAAGGGAGCAGGCTGGGGCGGGCGGGAAAATGGTGACACTGGTGGTGGATGGGTGTTGAAATATTGAATAACTGAAACAACAATGTATTGTGAACAACTTTGCAAATTAAAGTGTTTAAATAAATTTTCACACACAAAATAAAAATGTCCCTCTACCCCCTCAAAAAACAAAACAAAACAAAACCCAGTCCATCAAAAAAAAAGCCAAATAACTTGTGTGTGGGGAAAAGCAGAAGCAAACACCAAGGAGAATGAAAAGTGTAATCTTCTTCCACCAAATAAACATTACTGGCATGCATTAGACATAAGAATAAGAAAAAAGTACACCCTGGTTCTAACAAGATACACCTTTTAATTATGGGATTGGCCAACTGATTAGTCTACAGAGAAAGCACACACTTTCATTTTCTGCTTGAAGATATTATTAAAAACACCTATGCACATCCAAGGTAATTTCAGAACGGCATTTTGATTTCATCTAACCTTGTTTGATATTATTTGCCAAGTCTTTATTATTTATAAGGGTAAACAACAGAAATTGTTTAATATACTATTAATATCTTATAAATCGTATCCAACTTACAATAAAATATCATAATATGCAGTGAGATTGGCATGTGCTATTTTTATTACATTTTTCAAAAGGAATTAAATGATTGTTATTTTACAGCATTATGAGATTTCAGGAGTATAGCGAAGACCTCAATATGTGACTATGGAAAATTGGTCTCATTTCAGTGTGAAGTTTTTTATCATCTCCACCATACTAACAGAGCTAAGATGTGGCCCCTTCCACACTGCTGTTCTCAGCAACACCCCACCTACCTGCCCCTCTGTGGGTCTCATCCTTTTATATACTGAGTTTGTTATTATTTTTTTGGGGGTGAAACTTGGCGATGTCCAGTGGTAACTCCTGACTCTGCATTCGGGAATTACTTCTGAGAGTGTTGGGGGACGGTATGGAATGCTGGGGGTTGAAACTGCCTGTTCAGCCCCATACAAGGCAAATGTCCTCCCCACTGTGCTTTTAACCCAGTCCCAACAACACTGAATTTTCACAAAATAGATTCCCACTGCTGCGTGATTCTCTTTCCCTTACCCCTTAACCACCTGCCTTTCAGTTCCTGGCTCTACAAGGCTCAGTTCAAATGTCAACTGCTCCAAAAACTCTTGGACAAACTCTCCAGGAACAATTATTTTCCCCTTTAGAATCTCAATTACAAATTATCTTTATTTTAACACTTGCATTCCTCTTAATTATAATTTACTTTTAATGTGTGCATTCATTATATTGTGGATTCTAAGTGGGCTGGGATCATCCCACTCCCTTTATTGTATTCTGAGGCTCCAATAGGCTTTGCTGAATGACTGGGTGAAAAGTGTCAAATTATTCAACTCTTTCTGCTTGAAATTGTTGGATACTTATAAATTAATAATTATTTTCAGAATGTCGAATTTCCCCTCTGACCATGTAAAGGGAAACATGGGATAAATGCACTTGCCTTAATTTCCCCACCTCTTGTTTCGTGGTCCCAGATACAGCCCTAGAAAACATTCCCCTCACTATAACCCAGGGGCTCTAGGAATTACCACACCTAACTTTGCTGGCCCATGCTCTTTTTTTTTGTTTTAACCTTGATATCAATATCTTTTTTTATTCTTGTACTATAAATTATTAGGCTAATGAGGGTTAATTTATCTTTTTTTATTGGGTCTCAGTCATATATTGTTCCAGCACCCATCCCTTCACCAGTGCCCCATTCCCACCACCAATGTCCCCACATGCCCACTCTCCCAGCTCCAGAGCAGGCATTTCTTCCTTCATGCCTTTCTTTCTGTCTCTCTCCGTCTCTCCTTCATCTTCCCCAATCCTTATTATACCATGTGAGATATAGAATTACAAGGATGTTCATAATGGGGTCTCTACAATAAAGTGTTCCAGAATCCATCCCTCCACCAGTCCCATGCTCTTTTTTTAAAATTAAATCACCATGCGATAGACCATTACAAAGCAGTTCATGACTGGGTTTCAGTCATATAGTGTTCCAATACCCAATCTTCCAACAGTGCACATTTCCCAACACCAATGTGCCTCATTTTCCTCCTACCCATGCCTCCCACCTCCCACAACCTCTGTGGCAGACTCTCTCTCTCTTGCACATTCTGGTTTGCAATACATACACTGAAAGGTTATCATGTATATCCCTTGACCTACTTTCCATGCTCAGTTCTAGTTTACTATTACTATTTCCAACTATTATTGTCCAACTGGCCCCTTCTCTACCTTACCTACCATGTGCCCCAAACACACATGTGGTAGATTCCAATACTGACACATCCTCCTTGGTCCATGGTTTCGAACAACTAGTTCCAGAAAGACTCTCAGGAGTCTTAGAAGTCTCCAAATTTCCCTTTGGAAACTTCAGACATGTCATTTATATTCCTTAAGTAATAAAGGAGCATTCTTCAACTATCTTCATAACCAGCCTACAAAACCTTTCCGGTCTCCATTCTGACCACTCCTGTGGGCAAAAACAAAAAAGCAGGGGATAAAAAGAGAAAAACCCAGGGGCCCAGCAATGCCTTTTCATGGTCTTAATCAAAGGCAGCATCCGTCTGAGCACGATACACGCTCCCAGCAGCTCTCCCAGGAAGGGATCACTCCTATCAGCAGGCTAGCACTGGCGGCCAGAGGACACAGAGGAAAGACCCATCACCCAATTCACCAGACCCTCTCCTGCCCGGTTGACATCAGATGAGGTGGTGCAGTTGGGAAGACTGTTGTGGGAGCCAGAGGCAGCACAGTAGAGGGGGCTGTAAAGTGAACCCCATCACTATGTGGATTCGGGAAGTTGCTTAACTTGCTCTGACTTCCCTCCTTCCACAGTCAAGGTGGAGATCCTGATAGATCTCTAGCAAGGAATGTGGAGCAGAGGCAAAGGGGAGTTGCTGGCAGAGGGCACGTGGTCAATCTCTCTCGCCTCATGGGAACCAAAACATAATTCTGGATTGTCATGATGATTTCTTGATACCTGCCACCCATTCAACCCACTGGGAGCAACTGGACCCGTCTGGTATGTTGTGATGATGTGGTAAAGCCAGTGGTGTGGAATATGGAAAACATCAAATTTGTGGTGTCACTGAGTGGCTGGCAAGAGATGTTCTTCCAACTTCAGTTTCCTCCTCCTTAAAATGAGGGAAGTGAAGCACTGGTTGGGGAAGTGCTGATGGTGTGTGGTGTGACGCCATACTGTCCTATGCTTGAAGCAACATGGAGCTACTAGCAATGCAAGTCAAAATGTGCATGAAAAAGAAAAGAAGAGATCTCTGGGCCTTACAAGAACAGTGGATGAGGTAGAAGGAAAATGGAAGGGGAGAGAAGTAGGGAAGAAAGACCCTGTACCAAATGGAAATTTCTAGAACATCAAATGCATCCTCCGCCTGGCTGAAAAACAACACTTGACTCCAGTTTTCTGAGAAAGAGGCAGGGCTCTGGCAGGTGATACTTCATCCTTGTAGCCTAGTGATTCTAGCTGGAAACAGGTTTTGTTCTTGAGAGCAGAGCTCTTGTCATATTAAAACTGTGGGCACCCAGGCTACACCCTGAACATCAGCAAATGACTGATCCTCCTTGGTTCAGTTTTCATGGGGCCATAATGGGCATGAGAAAAGTATTCCACAGACTAGATTTACATGGAGCAAGATATAAAACAAAACATAACGCATTTAACACGGGTTCTGCTGCAGTTGAGGCAAATGATGAATAAAAGCTCTAGCTTTGTATTATTAAATGATGTCATTTTTTTTCTGTTTCATCAACTGGTCATCCAAAACTCAGATGGAAGGAGTCAATACCACTCACTTACTTAATTTATTCTAACTTCTGTCAAACTCTTTTTCCAAATACGCCTGCCTTTTAGAATGCACACAAGGTAACCCCTGAATTCATATTTTGACTGGTTAGAATAGAGTTCCTAAATCTGCTTTTTTCCCCAAGGCCACTTACTCCTGTGTAACACTATAAAGGGTCTAATTATTATTGTCAAGACAGACATACCTGATGGTTCAGGTGGAGGTCACACCTCTCTTACCCTGGAGGATGGAAGAAAAAAACACCAAACACGTCCACACTAATCGCAAACTGGAAACCAACAGCGGCTCTAACCCTGCTCATATTTCCTGGCAATTACTGTTCTTGCTTCTAACACCACTGTCTGTTCATCCTCATAGCACCTGCCCTCGATTTGCTGTCCCGAGAACACAGGGGTAGGGGAGCTGTTGTATTTTCACCTTTCTTTCTAATTATTTTTCAGATGAGAGTGTAAAAACTGTGAGGTTAGTAATGCCTTGGAAGTTGTCTGGGTAAATTTTTTCCTATTAAGAATAAAACACTACAGTACAACAGCTAGCTCCCGCTTTATATGTGATAGGCAATGCTTTAATGGGTGTAAAGAAACACTGTTCCATGAACTTGAGAGCTGATACCAGCGTCATTGCTACTTTACATGCACACCAGTTGAGGCTCAGAAGAGAAGGAGTTCTAGAGTCTCTCTAGCAGAAATGAGTGAAGTGAGAGTTTTAGGATTACCCCACTCCCCAGTTTTCCTTGATTTGTTTAATAATCCATTCAGACTAGAGTCTGAATGGACTTCCTATTCCTATTTTTACCCCTCTCTGTTTATTTTACTCACTACCCATCTCACCGAGACAACAGCTCTTTGCTCTCTGTAAGGTTTTATGGACTCAACTTGGAATTTTTATGCTCTATGTGTGATAGTCTCTGGATGTTTTCTCTCCTCCCTTCATTTCTGACTAGCCTTTGAACAAACCCCTCACCTCAGCTTTTCGCATTGCATTTGCATGCAGCTCTGAAGATCCATTTGTCTCTTCAATTTGGGACTCAGCCACCATGCCTATATATATATGCAGCTCCTTCTATTCCTGGCTGCCCTGATAAGTGAATCTCCATAGAATATTATTATTTTACTGTAATATGTAGGACATGAAATATACAAGATAACTAAAGGAATCAACAACCCTGAAAGACTATTTATAAGTGCTCCGATGTTCAGTGCTTCCATTTTCATGGTGGAGCTAATTAGTTTTTCCTGTGATTAGTGTTTATGAACTCAACCCCAGTCAAGCCAATAAAATACAACACAGGATATTCCGGAAGAGAGAGAGAGGTCTCATTAAGAACCCAAAGGCAAGCAGACATGTTACTTGTGGGCATGGAGCTGGGGCAAAGCCAAATACCAGGGCCAGGGCAAATTAATTCTCTCCTGCTCCCCACCCCCCCCCCCCCACCCCCCCGCCTCTCCTGCTCCCCCCCCTCCCCTGCTCAGTGGATGTCTAAGATCAGCCAGAACAAGGCCCATTTCTGTTTCTGTTGAGGTAGGGCCAGTCACTGGCAGAGAAACTCTAGTCCTGCTCAACTCCTGTGCACTTGCGAACATACAGGCAAGGAGAGCAATTTTGACAAAGAATAAGCAAGAGCTGGTCATACAAATATAGAACAAAAAGAAACATTTTTAAAGGAAAAAATGGTATTGACAATTAATTTAAAATCCCATAAGGAAAGTGCAGTTACAGAGAGGTGGGGGAGTGCAGGAGGAAATAGACCCTCGACAAAGAGTAACGGGCCGAGAGCAAGCGTCCTGGTACTTTGGATGGCAAGCTCAACCCCCCAATTTTTTTTCCTGTAATTATAGTTCTACTTATCCCATCTTAGAGTCATAGAAAAACTTGAGTGGAGAGGAGATTGTTTCACGCTGGGAATAGAGAAATAAGTTGGAACAAATTGCCCATTTGTGATTATTTAAATAAAACATCATAATTGGAATACGTTGGTCGATAAAGGCAATTTTTCCCCCTTCTTTCTCCTTTGTGAAAGAACAATACACTAAATGCTATCTTGTTTTCCCTTTTTTAAAAAAAAAAACTGCATTTCTATAAATACAGTTTTTAATGCCAGGTGCCCCTCATTTTTACATTGTGATGGGCTACACAAAGGGGCGTAGACTCACTTAAGCTGCTTCCCACTCTCTTGGGGCAGGAACTGAGACATCACTAAGCATAATCTCTGTGTGTGTTTGTGTATGTGTGTGTGTGTGTGTGTGTGCATGCACGCCCATGCACACACACGCAGCAGGTTAGGGGACCATATTGTCCTCTGTGATAATTACTTGCATTTGGATTCAGTGATGATCACATTCAATAGGTGTTACTTTGATCACACTTTTTTTTCCTAGGGTGGGGCCCAAAAGATGTTGCATTTACCATGCCAGAGTTGGCAGATTTGAGACAGAGATTTTCCAATGGACATGGTTCTTCGTTTCCTTCCATGTCCATCAAAATAGATTCTTCAAGGTCCCCACAAGGGGTGCTGGGAAGGGGAAGAGAAGATGATTCTGATGACCTTAAGATGACAGAACTTGTGAGAGTTCCAGTAAGTCCTTCCCAGGAGGGAGGGACAAGCAGACAGGTTCCTGCCTTGCTCCTTCTTTAGTGCTCAGTTATATTTCCCAAGGCACCATCTCTCTTAGATCCTTAAAGTGTGGCTGACTGACCAGTCTTTGCAGGATGAACTTAAACCTTGGAATAAGTTCTTGCTTCAATTAGCACCAACATGGAACTAAACAAGGGTTTTGCGGTTATTGCTGCTTTGCTTTGTTTTGTTTTTCAGACTCTCTGGAATAGGCAATGGACATAAAATATGACTGAGAAATCTGACAGCAGCGAGTTCGGGTCTATAAGGAGTTAAAGGCATTAAGAATAATAGCATCTAGTCTGGCTTTCAACATTTAGATGGCGATGTAAGATGTAAACTCATCAGTTAAGATAAGTGCCAGAAAACTGTTATGAATCCCAAGTGTTAGAGGAAATTAAGAGGAAATGGACATTGAGGGTGGGTCATGACAAACAGTTCTTCTGCTGCTACTGGGCTCGCTGATTTGGGAGAGAGATCCTGAGGGAATTCCTTTCTGATTCTGCAACTATTTTTGTAAGGAGTCTCCGATCTCCTTGGCAAACACTGAGAGGTGGACAGCTGCCCAGCTGCTGTGCGAACTTGCTAGAATTGCAAGATTGCTTGCTTTGAAAATAGCCCACTGTTTTTTCCTTGAAAGGTTTCCACTCAGTAGCAAACAATGCAAACTCTGGGGACCGTGCAAACCCCCTTCTTCTTTCCCCAGGGTTTCCCGTGCTCAGAGCTGCCTTCTGAAGACTGCAGGCTCTGCAGCTGGAGAACCTCAGTTCCAGGCCCAGGCTGAAGCTAAGTGGCTCCTCTTTCCAGGAGGTTGTTTCAAACTGCACTGCATATACCACTGGGAAAAGTTCAATAGCCTGAGCAAGTCATAGCATGCTAAGTGGCAGAAACGCAGTACCTACTTGTAAGATACTTCAGATACCCTAAAAAAAATCTGTGACCTTTCTCATTATGAAATATTTCAGGAAAGATGTTTTCTCCAGGAGACTACATGATGACTTCTTTATAGATATATAAAGAATAATATATGTATATTATATATATTACATATATCTATACAACGCTACAGAATTTTTTTTGACTTTTTGGGTCACACCCAGTGATGCTCAGGGATTAGTCCTAACTCTGCACTCAGGGAATTACTCCTGACGGAGCTCAGGGACAAGGGGATGCTGGGGATCTAACCCAGGTCAGCCATATACAAGGCAAACACCCTCCCTGCTGTACTATGGCTCCAGCCCCTGATATCACAGGATTTAAGGTAGGTACCAACATCCCTATAACAAATGATTCATAAGCTCAGTGAAGAATCAGGGACAAGAAAAAGATAAACTGTCTGAATGGGGATGAACCTCTTAAAACCCAAGTGACTGCCGCTGTCATGGAAACCCAAGACTTCTTTTTCCCCTTCTCTCCATCTTCCCACTCCATGCTTCAAAATGTAGGGTGTACATTCACGTTGCACTTCTTAGCTGGATTAAATCAGTAATTTCCTGCCTGTTTTTCCCAATGCTGAAGTGTCTGCATGCATATTTCCTCCTTCATACCCTTCCTCAAAATATTCACAATAGAAAAAGGTCAAAGTTCATGCCCTCCTCTTTATAAATCTTCTAGCAGCACTTGTATGAATAGGGTCATACCCAAAATTCTCTAATTCCTGTCTTCCAGCTGGACTCCACTCCATAAGAGAAAGAGTCATGCTTTCTTCACCACTTATCAGCATTGTTTCTGATAAGTGACAGGTCATTAAAAAAGGATTTTTTTAGAAAAAAATAGTAATTTTATTCAGAATTCATTGGATGTACCTTTAGGCTTTCACTGTTAAATTTATTAAAATGCTCTTTCCTAGTTCATTATAATTCATAATTCTTTCTTTTTAAATAGCAGTATTTCCTTGAGAAAAAAAAACCCAGGCCTTAAAAAAAAAAAGAACAAACCTTGGGGACTGAACATACAGTAGAAAAGGTAGAGAGCTTGCTTTGTACATGGGTAGCCCAAGTCTGACTCCCAGCACCTCATGTGATCCCCTAAGCACTGCCAGAAGTGATCCCTGAGTACAGAGTTAGGAATAAGCCCTGAGTATTGCTGAGTGTGGCCCCAAAACCGCCACCCCCAAAAAATGTCATGGCCTAGGAGTTTTATAATTATCAATAATTGTTAATGGGATTAGATGCTGAGTAAAATTTTGGGGGGGTCTTCATGTTCTATAATGAGAGAGATAGAAAGATAGACAGACAGACAGATAGACAGACAGACAGACAGATAGACAGACAGACAGACAGATAGATAGATAGATAGATAGATAGATAGATAGATAGAAGGAGATAGAAGAAGGGGATAGAGAATTAGAGAGAGAGACAGAGATGATAGATAGATAGAGAGAGAGAATATCTTGGTTAGTTCTCCAGAAGTTTAACTACAATGTAGATGTACTTCCTGTACTCCAAACATAAATATTTTCCATCATAACATTTAAAACCACAAAAGAAGCCAATTTCCCCTGCAGAATCACAGGCAAATTCATCACAAACAGCCTTTCGGAGCCTTTTTTTTCTCCCTGTGGAGGTCCAGCCTTAAGGACTGTTCTGCAATCCTGACCTGTCCTTGTCCTGGGCAGTTCCTTATCTCAGGTCTGTCCACTCCCCATTCGGTCTTCTTGATCTCCCTTCCCTCCTCCAGCCTAAGTTCCTGTACCCCCTGTTAAGAGATCACATAGAAAGTTCAGTGTGGAGAGACTTTTCCTTTCCTCTCCAACGTATTTCTTAAGTGCTCATTTATTATTTATTTAATTAAATTTTATTATACTACCATGATATTTACAATTACAAAGATGTTCATGATTGGATTTCAGTCATAGAGTGTTCCAGCACCCATCCTCCACCAGTTCTCAAGTGCTCACATGCCACTAATTTATAGAGTATCATCCTTCACACAATCGGGTTGGTTCCCCACTATGATGTCAAGGCCACTGCAGTCAAATAAATAATCTTGGTTGGTTCATGAGCCTTCCCTTCATGCCTAGAACAATGCTCTGGCTTGTTTTTGAACCCACAGGCTAAATATTTGCAGAATGGATGAATCAATGATGTGAAATTACAAAACTCTATTACAAAATTTATTAAAATTGGATGGGAGGTGCACAACTCCTGAACTGTGCATAAAAATCAAATGTAAACATATCAAACATATAAATACACAAGTGTAATGGCTCAGAGAACTGGTGACTATCTAGCAAAACTTCTTTTAGACACCTGTTGAATTCATATAAACTAGAACAAAAAAACTTATGCTAGGATGTTTGCTGTTATCACTTCCAGCATGACTCAAACTATATTTGAACCATATTTACTTATTTATAAGTATCATTTTAATAGATGAATATAAATTCTTGTCAGCTAATTTCCAGTGATTTACTGAAATGCTCTAGTTAAAAATGTCAAGTGGCCATTAGCAGTAAACCTGCAAGAATTTATCTGCCATAATATTCCTACTTAAATATTGTCATTGCGTTAGTTCATTTTATTGGTTTATTTTTTTTTTCAACTTTTCTCCAATTGCTCTAAGGTTTTAATAGCAATTCATTCTCAATTTAAGGTGATTAAGATACAGGAAGGAGCAGAGGAAAAGAGAGACTCCGAGACATCCAGAATTTCACTACACGAGTTTGACAGCAGGGGCTGCAAGAGGCAGGCTGACACCCAAGACAAACTGAAAGGTCTTGAAACAGGTCTTTTAGGACCAGAATGAAGAATGAGAGGGACACTAGTCAGAACCTGAACATTCTCCATTTCCTTTAGCCCAGAATTGAATCCCGACATCTTGCCTAGCTACACATCATGAAGCTACTGAGTCATGAAGCACCTCTATGAATATATAAGCCACTGCAAAGGCAACTAATGATACAGACTCATATTTATGTCTACTATGTATTTAGTTCTCTCGTCTTTCCTTTGTCCTTTAGTCCTTTCCCAATAAACTGTGGCCTAAAGAACTATTGATCTTCATACCACTCAAACCACCTGGCACTGCCAAGGTCTCTGTATGTGGCAAACATAATAAGAGGTCTCACACAATTTCATGTCTGATCAAATGGGAACTTTCCCTATAGGATCAATATGTGTGCGCCATGTATGTATGTGTGTGTGTGTGTGTGTGTGTGTGTGTGTGTGTGTGTGTGTGTGTGTGTGTGTGTGTGTGTGTGTGTAGAATACTCCAGAGTTCTTCAATCCAAGAGGACAATCAGCCACGACATATAATAGACAGTTTCCAAAGAGCCCCACTTCGGGCATTGACGGGGATTCCCCACTGTCTGGCAGCAAGACCATCTGTAAAGTTGAATGTTCTCAAGAGCTTGTTTCCTCTCAAGAGTGGACCCCAATGGGGCTGTCAGGAAAGAGCCAAGCCATAGACCAAGAAAGCTCTTTGTTGTCTGCTCCAGTGGCTGTACGTCTCCACATCTTCTAAGCTCAGCTTTTGCCAAAGGGGCCTTCAGGCAAAGGTCAACCCTGCCTCACCCAGCACTTATGTTGGTGACTTACTCAAGGTGACTACAAGTGACAACAGTCAACCTGATTCTCAGACTTAAACCCAAGGGCGGCCTTATGTCTTGGTGATTACTCAAGGTGACTCAGTGACAACAGTCACCTGATTCTCAGCTCTAAACCTAAGGCCGGTTATTCTTGGTGACTTACTCAAGGTGACTAACAGTGACAATAGTCAACCTGTTCTCAGCTTACACCCAAGGGTCAGCACTTATGTCTTGGTGACTTACTCAAGGTGACTACACAGTGACAATACAGTCAACCTGATTCTCAGACTCTACAACCCAAGGGCCAAGGATCTCATACTTTACATCACAGCAAGGAACATCAGGGGATCTGGGAAAGCCCTGAACCCTTGACCCTAAACACTGAGTCAGTGCTTGGTGGGGCATTGTTTTAACTTCCAAGTTGCAGGCATGGATGCTCCTGCCCTTACCCTATTCCCCGGAGAGTGCTCCCAACTGAGCACTACTGTCCACCATCTTCACCTTCTCGTTAGAATGTGTTGTGGCATTTTTTCCCTTAGTCATTCTGTTCTGTATTTATATTGTGTTGTTTTTGGAGGGCTGCGGACCTACTTAGGTCTCATACATGCAGGGCTAGTGGTCTATTGTGAAGCTGCATGCCCCACCCTAGAAAGAAAATCTTGACAAAGATGCAGCGAATAGTGCGAGGGAGAGTTTACTAGGCTGAGCACGTGCTTTGTATGCATGTGGCAGTGGGTGGGGTGGGGGCAGCTGGGTTCACTGTCTGACTGTACATGGTCTTGTAAACCCTCTGGGAGTGACCAGGAAGAAGAGACTAGCCCCTGCCTTCACTCGTCCAGGTGCATCCTAGCATATTGGTTTTACTCTGTAAGTTTTATGGATTTTTATGAAATTTAAAATAGAACAACATAACATTGATTAAAATGGACATAGATGTTATTTCTGGAATTTCAGGCAATCTTAGCTACTTTTTATACTCCAGAATGGTCTGACTCTTAAAAATGAGCACATATAATTTTGATTATAGTGAATAAAAAACTGATTACTTGTAGGTAACATTAAAAGAGAAACCTCAGAAATGTGACAATTACAGAGTCGCAATGTCCTAGCAGCTTTACTGCTATTAAGGAGAACATGCATATATATATACATACATACATACATACATACATATGTATATACACACATGTATATATATGGATATACACATATGTGTGTGCATATTCTCTCTCTCAAATACACCCTTGGGTCAGAGCAACAGCACAGCCATTTAAACTTGGGCTCACTCCCAGGAACTCAGTATGGTCTCCTAAGCCCTCCAGGATTGATTTTGGAGCATTGAAGCAGGAGTAAGCTCCAAGCATCACTGGGTGTGGTTTCTCAAAATAAATAAACAATACACCCTTATTTATATACCTAAAATACATTTTTAACTGAATAGTTTAGGAATCTCTGAGTTCATATCCTCAACCAACTGCTTCCCCCACAGCAATTCGGGACAGCTCATCCCTCTTTTCCCTCCCATTTGCCTTAGGTACACCGGCAGAGGCTAGACTCTGGGCAGCCACCTCGCTATTACAGGACTTTTCAAAAGACAAGAGCATCCCCCACATATTCAGTCCAGCTACACACACGACACTCATGTGGATTCTCCTTTGAGGATAGGAAGGAAACAGGGCCTGGGGAGCAGGCACTTTCTGATGCCCAGGGTCATTGGAGATGACCAGGACTCAGGAAGGAGGTGTCAGCTGGTGGTCAGAGCTGAGGGACTGCATGGTCACAATGGCCTGCTGCAGAGTTAGGTTTTTAAATGATATCCTGTAACCAAAAGATAGCACATGGCCACCTCCCCCTGCACATTATGGCAGCTGGAGGAGATACCCTGGTATTTAAGGGTTGCTTAGTGCTTCTGCCCCCTCGGCCTTGTGGCCCAAATCAAAGTGATCGGAGCTATTAGGATGATTTCCCTATTTGGCCGGGTTTTAAGGACTATAGTTTCGAAGTCAGTGGCAGATGACCTGCTAATGGTGTTTAATGGTTCTCTCAACTAATTGTAAAGTACCTTGAATGACCCACTGGCTAAGTACTAGAAATTCCAGCTTTAACCATTTTGTTCCATGCTCCTTCTTCTGTAGCTTTCTGACAAGGGCTTTCTGTGTTCAACAAGCTGGGAAGAATGGGGAGAGAGCAAAGGGTGGGGGGCAGGGTGGGGTGTGAAGACTCTGGGTACTGGGATAAACACCTGATAGGAACACAAGGCAGGGAGAGGAAATAGCATCCTTCTCTGGCGATGGAGGAAACAGTACAGAACCATGAAGTCTATCAGGGGTCCCAAAGGCTCAGAAACCAGGCAGAGGGAGCAAGGGGAGGTCTCTGAATTCAGCGTTCATGTATCTGCAAGAAGTTTCTCAGCAAGAAAAAGAAAAACATTGTGCTCATCTCTCCACAATGTTGGCAACTATGAGAAACCCTTAGAGGCCGAGATGGTGCCTGGGAACTCTTTTATTTTTTATTCTGCTTTTTTCTTGTTGCTATTGTTTTGACTTTTTACAGGCCTGTGAATGAGCCTCACAAACTTACAAGTCAAGGGACATCAACATGACCTGAAAATCAAGGTGAGAACATGCAAGGTTTGGTCAAGATAGAGCAAGGTGTGAGAAGCTTGAAATATAAAGAAAGCACCAGTCATTCGGGGATCCTGGCCTGATTTCCTTCTGCCTTCGAGAAGGACCCCATGAGGCTGGAAAGCAAGGAAGGGGCAAGCAGCTGGCTGAGGAAGGGAAGTCAAGCAAAGTTAGAATAGAGAGATTCTTGCCAAGGAAGTTTCTCACCCAGGGAAGCTGGTGATAAATTCTGCAAGGCTTATGTCTGTAGATGGGGGTGGGGGGGATGTCTCCACTTCACATAAAATTAACTTCAATATAGCTTCTGTGAGATCCTGCCTGTGATTCTTAGATAGGAAAAGGGGAAAGCAGACTGGAGAGGGAGAAAGTAGGAAAGCCAGAGAGAGAGAGAGGGAGCTAGAAGAGATGGAAAAAGGAGAGGGAAAGAGAGAGAGGGAGAGGGGGAGAGAAAGAGAAAAGGAGAGGGAGGGGAAGTAGGAGGGAGAGGGAGAGAAGAGAAGTTTCAAGAATGGCACACTTTCCCAATCCTGTCCCAAACCCAACCAAAGACTCTATTTTTCCCTTCTCCAACTGTTTTGATAAACTGGCCAAATGAATTTGTGTCTTCTAGAGGAGAACTTATTTCTTCTGTTGTCTTGAAGTCCTAACACCATAAATCTAACACTGCAAATCAATCAACTTTAAAAAAGAAATCTTTACTTTTTTACTTTTGAATACATAGCCCAGCTAGGACTGTGGCACCTATAGTAAAAGAGCATTTATGTTTAAAAATATTTTTCA
Organism: Cryptotis parvus; assembly: GCA_021461705.1. Taxonomy (NCBI): domain Eukaryota; kingdom Metazoa; phylum Chordata; class Mammalia; order Eulipotyphla; family Soricidae; genus Cryptotis; species Cryptotis parvus. The sequence continues at coordinate 29,576 of JAJIBD010016444.1, read as the reverse complement.
TCTTTTTTTCTTAGAAATATTCTAATAGCTACTTGCCTGCAAGACAGTTGGTTTGAAAACGGAGGCTAGATTACTTCAGGGGACCCCAATTTTCAGGAAGGAGGTATTCTTGATTGGAAGATATGAGTTTAAAGAGTCAAATGGGAAAATATTTAAATATATGTATATATGTATATGTACATATACATATATAAATATACATATATACATATATAATAAAATCAAATAGGGAAGTCAGCTTGCCAAGTTATGTTTTATGATGATAGTTCCAAGTCGACTTTTAGCATGAATGGCAGACTTGAAAATGGAGGCCTCACAACACAATTTTCAGCAGAGAGAGAGAGAGAGAGAGAGAGAGAGAGAGAGAGAGAGAGAGGAAAAAAAGTGCCTACCATAAAGGCAGGTAGGGAGGGAATCTGGTGACATTGGTGCTGGGAAATGTGCACTGGTGGAGAGGGATAGGTGTTGAAACCCCACCATGAACAGCTTTGTAATGGTCTATATCATGGTGATATAATAAAAAAAGAAAGAAAAAGAAAATGGAGGTCTCAACCAACCCACAAAAAACATGGAGCTCATTTCTAGCCTGGCTTGGAATGATCTGCTTTTAGACTCCATCAAAAAAAAAACACACACACAACCCAAGAACTTGACAGGGACTTTAAGTCTAATGTGTAGATTAAGCCACACAATCAAATTCAGAATCGAATTCAGCTCTCTCCTTAATGAAGCCCTTGCTCGTCTTTGTAGTCCTAACTGGATTTCAGTGAGCAATTTATGCCTGAGAGATGGAAAAATCAGTACAGTCTTCGTAGTCATTTTCCCATATCTATTTCATTACCATTCGATTTTTAAATTACCTATTCAACAAATATTTTACTAAGTATCAGCTATGGTGGAGAAGAGAACACCTTCTCTCAGTTAGACAGCAATAAGTCACAAGAAGATGGAGGGGATGTCCACATTGGGTCCAGTAAGATGGAGGGAACGTCCACTGTGGGATCCCAGGAAGACAGAGAGGACATCCACAGTGGGGTCCCAGTAAGATGGAGGGAACATCCACAGGTGGGGTCCCAGGAAGATGGAGGGACATCCACTGTGAGGCCTAAGGAAGACAGAGGGGATGTTCACTGTGGGGTCTGTACCTCGTTTCATTTTCTTCAGTTCCTAAGATGAGAATGAATCACAGAAAACCTCATTTACTGGGACTTGTATTTGCAGGCAGTAAAATCAGGATTCTTCAACCCTCTCACAACTACTGACAGCCACCCACCCAGCAGAGTGGTCCACGAGGGGCATTTAGAACAAAGACAGTAGACCAATCGTTCATCTGTCTATACCTGTGGACCAATACTCACATGTGGACAGGTGGTGAAGCATCTGAATTAGATTTTACATCCAAGTGTTTAGCCTCTCACCTGAAACAACAAAAAATGTTCTCCACATCAACTCTCCTTCTAGCACCCCTCAGATGTTTAATAAGTGTGCACAGCAGCAATCGATCTGTGTCCAGGACAGGGTCCAGCCTGGGAGTGACCTTGTCTTTAATAACTGGCTTTATCACTGCTTCAAGCCACTGAATGGGCTGTGGAGAGTCTTGTGTCCTGCAAGACTGACACCAGAGTCAGCTCTCTAGTCACAGACCTAAGCAGTCCTGTTCATTTTTTGTGTAATTGATATTTATGAGAGCCATGAGTGGTAACAGAAATCTAAGCAGGTTAGAGAAGACATAACACCCTGGCAGGGTCTTGGCTTCCAAAGACATGCACAATTTTGGAAAAGTCACTTTCTAGACGTGCATGAATATTTCTTTTTCAACAGTAAGAGGAGGAAATGACTAAATCTTGTAGCTTTTTAATTTTTTTAACATGGACCATATGTGATTCTATGTCATTTTCAGAGTAAAACTCTGAAAAGCCTTTCAGAAATGCAGGAGGGTTGGTTAAGCTGGTTTCTACTTTTTTTTTATCAGCTTTCCTAGGTTGGATGGGTAGACATGATCAACATAATAACCATCGCTGGTAACACTGCCTTGCCTTCTAAATGCCAGGCAATTTTAAAATGTCTTTCCATGACTTCTCTCATTTATCACTCATAACAAGCCAAAAGTATTATTAATATTTTCCACCAATACAAGAGCAAACTCAACTGCCTGGGGTTGAACGGCTGAAAGTAGGTGGTATGAACTCAGGAAATAGTTCACCTGAATATATCCTACCATGGCGCAACAGAACTCTGCTTGTCCCGACAGATACAGGTTGGTCTTCCTTTCACTGAAGGACCCTGGAGCTATGAAGTCAGCATTCTAAATCAGCCAACAGCATACAGACTGTAATCACTTGTCAACCTCTCAACACAGATGTGGGGTGTGATTGTGTGTGTGTGTGTTTATGAGAGAGAGAGAGAGAGTACAAGCACCCTGTGTTTAGTCCTTAGACTGTATGAATCATTTGGCACCTACTTCCTTTCTTATGTACCCCAATAATAGGAGGGTTTTGGGGGAAGGGGTTAAGAATGATAAAAATAATAATAATGAATAAATTCCAAAACATAGCACAGTTTATAGGCTGTGGCAAGCCCATCAGGGAGAGGTCAACTTGTCGCTTCTTGCAGCTTTGATTGGGCCTAGACAGAGCTGTGTGAATCTGTATGGACTCATGGGGCCTCCAGCCCTGGGATAGGACAGAAGTCACCACCTGCGAAGATAGTGCAGGGAGCTATCCTGGGTCCACAGTCGCCTTTCTCCTTATTGCCACAGTGAGAAAACACACCCTACCTGGCACCACCAATGATGAATGTGCATGAGTTTCCTAAACACTGCTCCAAGTTCTTCTACATCATCCTAAATCTCCCCAGCCTAAGGGCAGCTCCTCACTTCCTTGTCAAAGCTTTCATTCCCAGAGGATGAGAGGAGCTTCTCAGCTCAGAGGTGTTGGGATAAATGGGTCTCTTTTCTATCCAGCTGTTCCTTTGCTGACATAGTCCAAAGGTTGAAGCACTGCTCCCCACCAAAAAAAATTTCAAGATTGCCTTTCTAAGACAGAACTGGTCTTTGACTAAAGAAATGTGATTTAACCCATCCTCATCATGTTTTATTAACAGGATTTAATTTAATGGAAGAGAGCCCTGAGCCCTATCTCAAAACTGTCATTTCCAAACAAAAAATAATAATAGTTATGGCAACTGAGTTTCTAAGTCTCGGGCCTACAAATTCGATCTTCGCATAACCCCACCTTCTTCAGAAAGCAGCTAATACGATTGGGAGAGAGGGGGCTATGATTTCTCCACTGGGGAGAACGTTGTGTGTGCATAAAGAAGGTAGATAAGCCTTGACATGAGATCATATGATTTCTATCTGGAAGAGAAATGTTCATGCCCCAGATGTCAGTGGAAAAAATATAGGCTGTTTAGGGGGGCAAGGCTGACGGCATAATACAGCAGGCGGGGTGCTGGCCTTGACATGACTGGGTTAGATCCCCTGCTACCCAAATACTGCCAGGGGTGATCCCTGAGTACAAGACCAGGGAGTAAGTCTTGATCACAGTCAGGTGTGACCCCAAACCTAACAGAATTAGTTAGGTGCTATTTTTGCATGCATCAGCAGACATCTGAAAGTTCATTACAGCTGAGTATTTATTCTACTCTCTGATATTTACAGATGAAAAAATGGTTTGTTCGCTAAGGTACTTCCAGTGTATACTTGCCTCCTCAGTGGATTCATGGCAGGGGACAGGGAGAGAAACATGCTCTTATATTTTTTACAAAAGGGAGGAGGGAAGAATGCATAATTTTTATCTAACTGTCAATTTCATTACACACATGAATGGAATCCAAGTTATTTTTGTCAGTGAATCCATGTGCTGGGCCATTTTTCAACTCCAACATATAACGGATCCCAAACCCGTCTCCATTCAGAAACAGTTAACTTCAAACTTTGCCGAGCTGGTGCTGTCCTCTGAGCCCCATTACCAACACATGATTGTCACGGCAGTGTGGCTTTCCTGACACATTGGTGTTAAGAGGCAGTGACAGAGCCAAGAGGAGAGAACCGGAGCCATTTATATATACTGTAGAACGGCACAGACAATCCAAAGGAACACGCCATCTGCATTCTGGGCGGCTGCGACCTACTGAACTGTGGGTTTGTAATTCCTGAATTCAGAATGTCATGCCTGGCTCCACTTTAGGGAGCTCCCACAGCTGCTACTCTGGCATCCGCTGCCTTCAGAATTCTGATGCTGAAGGTAGCGCATGAGGACATCCTGGTGTAGTGACGGAGACCTGGCAGCAGAGTCTGCTAGAATGCCATCTTTCCCGCCTGTCTACTCAGTCTGGGTGGCCTCCCCCCTGTTCACCTCTCCACTCCCCTCCCTCTTTGCAACTCATCAACCCCAGGCCTCAGCCACTCACACCCCACACAATGATCTCAGCAGGCAAGAGGAAAAGCAAAAGCAAATGCACTTTAGGAAAAGAATAGGGAAACCCAGGCTCAAATGGCCATTACTGGGCATTTCAATTGCACCTGTGGTTTCAGCTCCTGCTCAAGTGCATGCAATGAATGTGGCCTGATTACCTTAATTCAGTGATATTGGCAATAATCACAGTGACAGGCAGGGCCCTGACAGCAGCCCACAGACACAGAGGGATGGAAAGTTCCCATGGAGCACAACACACAAAGGCGAGGAGAGATGTGCACAGAAGTTTCATGACCAGGAAGGAAGGAAGGACGGGGAGATGGCAAAATAGCTGAATTCATCCTGTGACTAACTCACGTGCTGGTCTCTGACTGTCTCCTGAACCTATTTCTACCGGCTAGTAGAAAAGATGAGCTGTGTAAGAAGCAGATACATAGTGTAGAGCTGATTGATTTATTTGGCTTAAGAGTAAGGAAATTAAAAAATTGGAGATTAAATGCAAAGCGAAGATTTTTGAACCGGGAGACAACTGAGAGCCTTCCTGTAATGAGAAGAAAAAACAAAGCGAGGTGGCCGAAAATTGACTGGTTGCTGAGAGGAGATTTTCCTATCTTTGGTAACCATCTGAAATTAGCAGTGTATTGGGTGAGGGGATTATCTATGGCATAAAGATCAGGGTTCATAACCCACAAGTCATTAAAGTGATGAAAACATACATAGTGAAAAAAGCGACCAAAAGGTGTAAAATAGATAAGGGTAAGAGAGACAGTGGTGGTGGGCAGACAAACACTGTTGATGGGATGGGCACATAGATCACTACCACCTTGTACTTTCAAACTTACAACATTCACTCTTCTAGACTTTTCTCTGGTAAAAGAAAAGCTCAAATTCTTCTAAGAGACTCAGCATAGGATTAGCTGACACTGTCTCTCTATGAAACAGAATGCCACTAAAAATTCATTTGATTTGAAAATAGTATTTTAGAATTACATTTAATAGTTGACTAAATGTGAATTTTAAATAGTATATAAATTGCTGAAGTTGTGCTGGCTGAAGTGAATTTAAAATGGGACTGGAGAGATAGTAGGACACCTTAAGGGGGCATGTTTTGCACGCCCCCAACCTGGATTCAGCTCCGGCATCCCACATGTTCCCTGAACAACAGCTGTATGTCCTGAGTGCAGAGCCAGGAGTAACCCCTGATCATCACTGGGGACCAAAAAAAAAAATCAGATAAAATAGTATACAAATGTCACTTATTTCTATGTGAATTAGTCCATATTCAAACGCAGTAATGCGTTATTATGTCTCTATAAGCATAATTGGAATAGATGTCAGTCATCTGTAAATGTCAAGTAAGAGACTTAGAGCAAATAAAAGGGATGGAATTTTCAGGCATCGATTCATGAATGTCAGAACTGAGTCTCACTAGCTTTGTGGTGACAACTGAGCCAAGAACATTCTCTCCGCTCATGTTTAGAGACCTCTCATTTCAAGATCAAACCTCTTCTCTCCGCACACACAGCCTTACTGCCAGAAGAGAGAATCAGGCTCTTGGCCGCTGGAGCTGGTCTACATCTAGACAGAAACAGACCACACCCAGCTGAATATGTGTGCAGAGCTGTTGGAACATACCTCCAACACATCTCAGAAGGAACAGAGAGAAAGGCTCTGCCCCAAATGCATCTTCCATTTTACTGGTTGACTTCAACTACATGGCCTGTGACATCTTGGGCTCAATGCTACATCCCTCTGTATACAACTGCCTACAGAGAGTTACTTATTTCTTACAAGGTTTTATATATCATCTGAAAATTTTCACCTATGATTTTTCACAAATATATATATACATACATAAACATATGTGTATATATGAAATATATACACATATATGCATATATACATATACACATGTATATATACATGTATATGCATATATTTCATATATATATATAAAACTTCACTTTGTGCCAGGCATATAGGTCTTAAAGCTATAGTAGTAAGAGATTTCCCTTGCCCCAAAGAATAAAATTATCTGTTTATGGAGATTATAATCTTGTGGTCTAACAAATATATCAAGGCCAGATTAGGTTAACATAAGACAGAATGAAGGGAAACAGGGAATGAAAAGCAAGTGGGGTATCGAGCTTTTGTATTGTATAATCACTTGTATCAGTTGTATCACTTGTCTTCCCTTTGTTCATCGATTTGCTCGAGCGGGCAGGCAAAACCCCAACAGGACCTGACCATTTCAGTCAAGCTAGTTTGTCGGAAATCTCTGTTTTTATTTCTACCTCATCCTGCTTTCAGATGTATTATAGAGCTCCTGACTTACTAGTTAGGGCCAACTAAAACAAAACTATCTTTGATTTGTCTGTTATTTACCAAGACTCTCTAAAAACTTTGAACCTTTCCGTTAGTATTAACTGGCATGGAGATACCCATATTTGAGCCAAGTATAATCACAATTACATGATACCTCAATAATCTCATGCATGGTCTGGAGAGACAGTACAAAGGGCCCTTGACTTGCATACAGCCAGCCCAGGTTCAGCCCTCAACAGCCCATATGGTTCCCTGTGGCCAACTAGGACTAATTTCTGAATGTAGAGTCAGGAGTCACTCCTGAGCATTACCATCTCTGGCACCAAAATTAAATATATATTATATTCTTATAGATTATTTATGAATGGATTACCTTCTATATTGCACCTTGTAAATTAATAAAATACTTAAAATCAAAAGAGAGGGAAACTAGGCATGTTATTTACGTGTGAAATTCTTGTGGGTAGACCAATTAAAAATGAGTTAACAACCACATGCTGTTAGTTTTGTAAAAAATTATAAATGATACGATATAACATTGCTCCAGTTGCATTAAAGTTTTAACTGTGGTTAAATTACCATTTGTAGTATAAAATGAGAGCCGTCATAGTTCGAGGCACAAACATGAACATTCCTTTTCACCGTCAATCTTATTTTTCTAGAAACTTCATCTTAGTGTTCATAGAACTATTCTGTAAAAGCTTATTTCCCATTTAAAAAAATATGCAAGCCACCTAATTACTTCCCATCCGGGGAATGTTTAAAATTTAGCAAATCAATTGCACATATCAGAATGTGTCAGTGATTTAAAAGGAACCCGAGGAGAGGATATGTTAGACTGAACTATAATGGGGAAAGAGGCATGGGGAGAAAGAAACTGTTCTCTGGGAAAATCCATCCAGATGGATGAGAGCTGAATTGGAAATGAAAACTGTGGTTATTTTTTTTTAGGATAGGTCATACATAAATGGCTACGTTACTAATGTGCATTAGCACTACACACATGATGTCCATATAACATTTCAGCGATTAAAATATTGCTTCCTTATTGCTTTTACAATGATGCAAAGCATTGCTAATGTCTGAGGCCAGCAAATCACTTGGCAAGTCTGAGAGATAGTATGAGACAGTGATGACCCACTTTTTGTTATATATGCCAGGGCAACTTTCAGATGCTATTCATCTCATCTTATGTAAAGATTCCAGGGCCCCGAACTATATTAAATCACATATTAAACATATTTTCTCATTTCTCCAAATTCAAGATTTTTAATTCTCTTTAATGCCCTATTTTAATTGGAATGTTGCTAAATCCGTTGACAGTCTTACCAACCATTTTAACAGCCTTTTAATTTGTCGTCTAGAAAATTATAACTCTTCATTAACTTTGGGAGACACGGCATTGCAGTTGTGATATATCATTCCTCATTTTATTAACAATCTACTTAATGAAATTCAGGCTTCGAGCAGATGATGGTGATAATGTAAGCACTTGCCCTGATTTTTTTTTCCTCCTTTAACAAAATTAAGAATTTACTGATAAGCATAATAGGAGAACAAACATTCAATTCCTCAAGAGTGCAAAAAAGGAAAAAAAAAAACCAAAGAAGCACCTTTTTGAGTCTGAATGTGTATAATTAATATCCATAGGAATTCTTCCTCAGGGTTCCCTCCCTCTCCAGCACCATTTGCCACTGTCTAAGGCAAGAAGGAAAGGGCTATTTCAGTGACTCAATATTTATAAACAGAACCTACTTGGATCAAGGCGAGAGGGTGACACAATTTGGCAGAGAAACTCAGCAAGCACGAGAGAGACAAGATGATCAGGAAAGGAGAGAGAAGGACAAGAGTGGAAGCTTTTGGGGGTGTGGGGGGACTGGGGGTTCTAACTCCAATCACATTCACCGGCATCACCTACAGATGCATAAATACATTTGGGTGGTTCTCATTTTAACCAGATGACCACTAGCACAAATTAGTAGTAAATACGCATACATACATTTGGGTGGTTCTCATTCACCCAAGCGTGTGACCTGTCAGGGTGGTCCTGTGAAACTGAAATAGACAAGGGTTATTTTTTTTTAATTCAAAAATCTAGGAGAGCTGGGTGAAGTGCTGGGGTTTAGGCTTTGTGCAAGGTGAACTTCTCAGGGTTCACTACAGGGAAAGTACCCGGAGGCTTGAGAGAAGTAGCCAGGTAAGGTGTGGATTCAGGAGGCGAAGCTTCCCCAGCGACCCAGGTCTAGTCCCAGATCATGGGGCTGCTGCCTCAGTCAGGGCATCTTCAAGAGCTTTGGGAAACAAATCCTGCCTTTTTCTTAAACTCCACAATTTTAATTTTACCGTAAGCACAATTTTAATACCGTTTTAAAAGATAAAATCTGATTTTTGATGTATATTCTAAATATCTACACCCATATATCTATATCTGAAATCGGATCAGCTTTATCCTGTTCTCCCTTCTATTTGCATAATTTAAAAATATCCACAAAATTATTCTCAGGATATTCGAACACGCCTCCACAGAGGCACACACCAGAGATGGTTATGAAAGCAAGAGAACTCCAGTGGGAAAAGCATCTTTTCACAGTTTTGGATGCTTTTCCCCCTCTCCATTTTGTTCAGGTTTCAGTAGCAAATGTTGTTACACACTGAGATTAATTTTCACATAAGGCCTATGTTTCCCACGGAATCAGACAGTATTTTTTTGCGGAGGGTCCTCTCTCCTATCATGGCACTACTTCCCTTGGGATGATTTGTCCTATAGGTGGAAAAGCTTCCCACAGACATGTACAGAATGAGGCAGGAAAACAAATCCTGCCTTTTTCTTAAACTCCATTTTTTTGTTCTCACTTGTGTGTGTGTGTCTGTCCATAATGAAGTTGATCCTTCTGAGATAGACTCTGTGCTCACTGTGTGTGTGTGTGTGTGTGTGTGTGATGTGTTTCTGTGTGTGTCCGACTGCCTACTGAGATAGACTTCTTGCTGTGTGGGGGGGTATTAGAGGGTCAGGATGGAGGTGACCCTTCTGAGAAACTCTGAGCCATCATCCTTTAGAGTCAGGGAACCACGGAGAGGCACAGTTGTAGGGCTTTCAGTATTCACTACTAATTTGTGCTAATGGTCATCTGGTTAAAATGCGTAACAATCAAGTTCAGTAAAATCACCCACTTCTATGGACAAATCCTTTAAATACTAGAACACAAGATTTCCCACGTATGATTCTTATGTCTGTGAATAGATCTATTGTGTAGTCCGTCTCACTGAAGTGAATGGAATTTAAGATGTTCAAACCCATATTAAATTGCTTGATAAATGCAATAGCTTCCATGTAATGTATATAACATCCATATTTATAATTTATACTAATGGACATATGTGTATATTCATGTACATAGGTATATACTCATAATAACATGCCATATGATCAAATGAAAAAATGAAAAGAACTCTACCCATGTCACAAGTTTGAATTTTGAGGACTTAACAATTAAAATTCCATTGCAAAAGCTTGCAATTAGAGAGGCAGGCATTGGACCTCCATCACGCCTACCACAAACCTAACAGGACTTTAGAGAAACAGGTCATGATACATTATAATGCAAAATTGGCTTGACCCCAAAGAGCATCACAACTAATGCAGCAGAGAACATACACCGGGGCGTGATCAGTAAGCACAATTGTAATACCGTTTTAAAAGATAAAATCTGATTTTTGATGTATAAAATTCTAAATATCTACACCCATATATCTATATCTGAAATCGGATCAGCTTTATCCTGTTCTCCCTTCTATTTGCATAATTTAAAAATATCCACGAAATTATTCTCAGGATATTAGTTACATGCAAATAGAATGATATTCAGTGAAGCATGAGAATAAAAATATCCAGGAGAAAAACAAAATTTTATCCAAAAATGTGAAATAAAGGAGTGGTGGTATCTGCCTACAGAGATATCACACAGCTATTAAAGAAAATTCTATTTTCTTTAAGAAATTCTATTTCAGATGGCTGGAGTGATAGTAAGGTGGGTAGGCCATCTGCCTTGCATGTGGCCAAATCAGGTTCAATCCCTGGCACCCCATTTAGTTTTCTGAGCACTGTCAGGAGTGATCCCTGAAGAAGTAAGCCCTGTGTACTGCCAGATGTGGCCTCCTCCCAAAAGAAAGATAAAGAAAAAAAAGAAACCTTATTTGAGAAGATTGGCTTAGGGAAAGGAAGCCATTCCTGACACGATGAGGAAACAGCTGGGTGCTGCAGAGAAGATATAATTACAGTCTTGACAAAGCACCATTATGGACATTAACAACTCAAAGGTTGGAAAGTAAACACACCAAAATGGAAACAGTAACTAATTCAGTGGAAATAAAATAATGGGTGTTTTCAGGTCTTTCCACCTGTATATGTTATTTTCATATCCTTTTACAGTAGATACAAATTGCTCTCATAGCCAGAAGAAAATCAATCAAACACAGTATCAAAGACTTTCAGACACAGATGACCCAAATCCCACCAACACCACTCACCAACCAGTTCTCCTCTCCATGAAGCTTGGTTACAGAGCCATGTACAAATGTCTGCAACACCCCCAGGCTCTGAGTTCTGGGGCCAACTCAAGCTAAAAAACACACACACACACACACACACACACAATTTTCCAAAATAAACAGCAAAACATAGACTTAACACTGAGCACTGTTTGCTAATTATTGGTTGTAATTATTAGCAATACAATTCGATCAAAGGATTCTTAATAAAGGAAGAAGAAATGGGGCCTCAACTCAATCCCAAACTGGCTGAGGTTTATTCCAGGTCCCAGCTCACCAATTATTTACATTTACTGGAAGTTAATTTCCTGTGATTATCATATTTATTAACATCATCAATTTCTGTTTCACTTTCACACTTTCAAGAGGGAATCACCAACACTCATTTCCCAGCCTGTGTGTGGAGCCACCAGCCTGGGGTACATCCCTTCTGTGAAATTGAATTCTTTCTTATTTTTTGTTGTATCGGGACCCAATACTGATCACGTGAAATTCAAAATGCTGCTGAATTTTTTCTTTCCCCTAAAACACAAAACTTCCTCCTCAGGGGTCACATCTAAGAAGAGGCTAATTGATAAATGTTTATTAAGTTTCCTTGATATAAGCACCTATATCCAGGCGTGAAAATGGGTTTGGTTTTGCTTTTTCACTCTTCCCTACTCCATCCTGCCCCAAGCAAGCACCAGGTGATCTCATCATAGTATTGGTAAACACAAACGCTGCCTACTCAAAGGGGGCCTTTGCGCAAATATTTTTAAAGGCACCTTTCGGTTCAGCCTCCTGTGTGATACTCTGCGCCTGCCTCAGGAGCTCGGATTGCGCAGTGAGAAAGCCATAATCTGAAGATGCTAAGAAAATGTAAGCAAAAAATTGCAAATAAAACTGCTTATATTCATGTAACTTGTTGGGCGACAGCCGTCGAGCATAAGGGAAGCTGCGATAACTCATGACAGCATCTTGTAATAAAACAGCTCCACGCAGCCTCTCTCAAACTGTTCCCTGCTCGAATCTCATCAGATGGCTGAGTAAGCATTACACTTTGGGACAGTAAATCTGTTTCCAATATGGTGTACATTCACGAAGAGGCGCTTGGAGTTCATCCGCAGACACTTGCAGCTAAGTACTTCTAAAGAAAGGGTAATCAGATATTTAAATATTGGGCTGCTATTTTCTCAGTCTATTTCCGTTGTCGAGGTTCACTTGGAGCAAATTGAAATGGTTAGTGGGAAGCCTTGGGCAAATTCACCCCAGCCTCGCCCCATGGCCACCTCGTCCCCCACTCCCCCGCTCCCCCCCCCCCTTCATCTCAGGTTGGGCACAAAGCTATCCCCTGCACCTCTCAGAATCTGCAGTGTTTCTGTCTGCCCTCCTGGTGGCTGATTGGTCTTAGAGGGTCTCAACCTCATTAAAGCTCTGTCACTTCCCAGCTTTTAGCTTCATGAGCAGGCCTGGCGCCCCCTTTCATGTCCACAATTTGCAGCTGCCCAGGGTAAGTGGGGACAGAGACTGTGCTTGCTGCCAGAGTGATTGCCTCTGATATCAACAGGCTGGAGTTTGGCCTGTTGAATCTGGAATCCTTCCCCAGCCCTGGGGTTTGAATGGAGGGGAGGGCCCTGAGGATATAACAAAGGGCCATGGAGATTTTCACACTGTTTACAGACATTCCTTTGTCACGGGGATCCATCCTGGTTGGAGTCCAGGAAGAGATTGTCTCCATTCTGCTACCAACCCACTGGCATCAGAGCGGGAGGAACATGCTCTTTATGTTGCTTGGGCTTTCTTTGTGGGACAACAGCTACAGTCAGCTTACACACAAACTAGGGGACTTAATAGAGAAACAGAATAGACCCTTAGGAAACAGAATTCTTTTTTCTTTTGTGTAGAATTTACTTCCCACTCCCTGTACTCCCCTGCCCCCCATGATGGGTAACAACTGAAGCGGCTCTACATTGGATCATGCAGAACTCAACACAATTCTCCCAGTACATTCATGATGTGGAGAGGTGGGTCAATTGAGAGGCTGGTGAACAGACTCACCATCCCCAGCCCCAACCATGCCTGCACTTTCACAATCCCTTTGTCTTACTTGTCCTGGTAGCAAGGCAGAAGAGAACCCGAAAGCTCATAGGCGTGGCTCGGGGTTGACTGCAGGAGTCCCCTGAGCTGTAACACGTGGTCTTGCAGGAGGTCTGGGCCCACAAAGCAAAAGTGTTGGATCCCACGCACATTTCCAGAGAGACCCGTGGAGTTGGCAGGGCCAGAGTGCATTAAGCATTTCACCCCCAGCAGCAAGGAGGTAGTTCCAATCATGGCTTCCAAACACATTGTTGTTCATGAGCTTTCCCTCTCAGTTGAGTTCGGAATAGATCAGATATATAGAGAGATACTCCCTATCCTCCTCCCCCTATGCAGCCCCCCAAAATAAACAGACCCTCTGACTTACCCCAAGTACCATGGTGCACTGGGTTTGGCTTAGACTTGAGGCTGTGTACGACGATGCTGATTTTGAAGTCCTTGGAAACTGACAATGGGAGGGAGACTAAAGATGAAAGAGACCGGCCTAGAGACAGATGCGGGCATGCTTGGGCTTCTCAGGGGTCTGAAATCCTTGCCTTGCTCAATTCATCCTGCCTTTGCTATTCACGTGGGAAATAGCATGAGAAAGAGGAAGGAGAGAGAGAGGTGGAAGTGAGGGTGGGAGAGGGAAAAGCCTGAAAAGAGGCTGGGGCCTTGGGGGGGCTGCAGGCAGACAGTGGCTCAGCCCCTCTCTTCCTTAGGGTGAGGAGGTGAGAAGAAGCTCCTTTGCTCCAGAAGGGGGAAAGGAGTGAGCTGGAAAAGGATCAGAGCAGTGAGGGAGAGTGAAGGGTCACGTCCAGTTCTGGGGTTAAGACCTGCATAGATAAGGCAGAGCCCAGCAGAGACTCTCTCCCTCCTCCTTTCTATCCAGTCTCCTTCAAATGTTCAGTTTCTTTTATATAAAGCAAACTTATCTGCCTGGGAAACTCCAGAGCTCAGCTGGGGAAGAAGGGAAGGGGACAGGGCTGTATTGGCCCATGGGGGTATCTCACTGGAGGCATCTGAGCTGGGAGGTGGGACTGGGCCTCTCTGCCCTCAGCAGGCACAAGAGTTGTTGAGCCATGGGGCCTCAGCATTCAAACTGGCCCAGAGAGTGGCGTGAAGGAAGGCTGCCACCCACCTGTCTCTCAGTTTCCCTGGTCACGACCCTTCTCAAGGATCTCCTCCTTGTCTAGGGCTTCCTGAGAAAGAACATTTGCCCCACCAATGCCCCAACACTTGCATTGTTCTCCCGCTGAGGTGTTTGAATCTTGACAGTGTAATAGAATAAATCACAGCAATGGACTATGGGAGTGACACTGACCACACACATTAAACCATGGGTGAGAATCACTCACCCACGCCTTCCCCCTTGCCCCTGGCCTCTGCTGTCTGACAACACCAGGCTTGAACTAACCTTCCCATCTGGCTACACAGATACGTGCACTCAAATCACCCCTTCATTGTCTAAATGGTGGTAACAATCCCTCTGCTTTCTAGCCAGCCTGCCGGCCCAGACCATCTCGTCTTCCCATTTGGATTGGATTTCTTCTCCCCAGCCTGGGCTAAGACAGGCTGTTCATCAATCAGCAAGTAGCCCCTTGCATCTACAATCAGCAACTATTGAAATCATGTTGCTTAGGTATTTCAGGTAGGTGTGGCCGCAAGCCAGAACAAACCCAAAGGACCAACGTGGAAGAAGACGCCTTTCATTCATTTTATCAGTGACCTATTCCCTGTATACCAGGCGCTGAATTCAGTAAGGAGCGCCAAACCCTCATCACTCTGTTGAGGCTGGGACTTTAGCAGCTTCCAGCATTAAGCTTCCTCATTGCTGATCCCCCCAGACTCATTCTCCCGAGGTGGGGGGCTTCCAGTGACAAAGGGAAGCTCTCACGCCCATACTAATTCTAGGCACGAAGCCTTCGGGATCAAGCGGCTGTTAACTTCCAGAAAGGGGTTAACAGGAAAAAAGTTCTGTTAAAGGTGTCCTGCAAGCCGTGAAGGAAACAGCAGCCTGTGTTACTATTACTGTTTGTGCTAGCCGCCCAGTCAACAGCAAGATGCAAACTTAGAAAAGAAACAAAATGCTACTTGGCTCTTGCTCAGCGCTGGGCTAAAAATACGCCTCCCCACTATAGAGAGCTCCTCCCTGTCTTTGAAAGTGTGTTGGGGGTGGGGGGCGGCAAGCGGCTCCACTTTTGTTTGGCCACAGAGATCATTTGGTCACGTAAGGGAGAGAGCAAACACGATTCAAATGGAGCAAGAGTGGGGCCAGCCCTGAATTCAAACCCCAGGCCTTCCACTGTTCGGCTCCATCTGTTGCGGTGGAAAAACACGGGGCCAAGGCTTACTCTTCAGGGATTAGCCAGGGGACCCCTGGGGTGCGGACAGCTAGGAGGAGGTGAAGAGGAAGGAAACCCCTCCCCTTTTGATTTCCTGGGAGGGCACAAACTGCTTGTTCAGCCCCTATGTAAAGAAATGTTCCAACCTCTTAATGTATGTTCTGTAATCCATAGTCTGGAAGGGAAGGAAAAAGAGAGAGAAAGGGAAAGAAATCAAGAACCTGCCATGGAGAGGGGCTGCGGAAGGGGAGGGAACCGGGGGCGTTGGTGGTGGGAGATAGGCACTGGTGGAGGGATGGGTGCTAGAACACTGTATTCCCAAACCCAAATATGAACTTTTTAATTGTATATCTTTTTTTTTGTATATCTCACGGTGGTATAATAAAATACTTAAAAAAATAAAATAAAGTAGTAATTTGGGAAGTTCAAAAAAAAAAAAAGAAATGTTCCACATTATCAGCTGGGGAAGATGAGGGTTGCTTTTCTCCTCAAGGAACTTACTGAAGTAGGTTCGCAGCTTCTAAGAGGAAAAAAAGAAGGATCAAGTTTACAACTCACATAAGTCATGAACCCACATAAGTTCAACTCCATTGAACTGTGAGCTCAGGGTGCTGGACGCGGGATGTGGGGGACTCTGAGCTCAGGGTACCGGGTGGGATTTGGGTGGACGACAGTTAGCTCAGGATGCTGGGTGGGATGTGGGGCGGGAGTGGGTTCGTGGGCTAAGGTGCGGAAGAAGAGGAAAGGCACTCTGGTGTAGTCACCCATAGCGGCCCTACATGCGTGCAGTAGTCATATTGGTTCTATTATTAAAATAAAAATAAACACTAAAAGTAGGAGAGCTGTAGTACAGGGTTCGGGCACTTGCCTTGCAAACCAGAGCTCAGTTTGATTCCTGGCACTAGATATGGTTCTCCAAGCCCCTGCCAGGTGTGATGCCTGAGCACAGATTCAGGAGTAAGGGGCCAGAGCGATAGCACAATGGAGAGAGTTTTGGCCTTGCATGTGGCCAGCCAGAGTTTGATCCCCGGCATCCCATAGGATTCCCCAAGTATCTCCAGGAGTAATTTCTGAGTGCAGAGCCAAGAAGAACCCCTGAGTATCCCTGGGTTTGACCCAAAAAGAAAAAAAAATGGAGTACTGACAATCCCCCAATCCATATAAAAGCCATTAAAACAGATTTTTAAAAAAATCTATATACAGTAAAGGCAGCAAAACAACTTATCAGGAATTTCTATATTCTTGGACCACAATGTAAATCTAAATATATTTTAAGATTAAAAGCAAATTCCAGGAGGCTGTTGAGATAGTATAGGGTAAGGCTCTTGCCTTGCATGTAGCTGATCTGGGTTCAATCCTATATGCAAGGCAAGTGCCCTTGCTTGTAGGACAAGGTCCAAATGGTCGTCAAGCATTTCGAGGAGTAAACTGAGTATCTCTGGGCGTGACCCAAAAAACAAAAACATTGTCTACAATGTGAATTGCAATTTAAAACAAACAAAACAACAATTAAATGAGCAAAAAACAAAAAATCACCAATATTCGTTACATACAGCAAAATTACAAAGAACTCACAAGCCTGACATTAAGTACCAAGACAAAGCAATGAGCAGGAGCTCAGGTCTTCTTTTGAAAACATCTCTCCCTAAGAAGTCCACACACTGGCAACACCAGAAACTCCTTGTGCCTTATTGCTGGCTACTGAACTCCACAGGTTCAGGTGAGTGGGATGCACCTGCGTGATGGGCCACAGGCCACAACCCAGTTTGCTCTGAAAGTATAATCTGAGACTGTACAGGTTTCATGACTGAAATCTTCAAGCTTTACTGAGTTGAAGATGGATTACCTACGCCCCCCCCATCTTACTGTACTTCTGGAAGCCCAGTTGTCATAACACACCCAAAAGCCAACACCCAGGTAAAAATTTAACAATGGGATCTCACTGATAACCAGGTGAAGCACACTAGATTGGATGGGACGTAATGTGTATGCCAACCAATCTCGATTGAAAAATATCAACGCAGAGGCTTAACCTATAACAACATCTTAGAAATCTCCATGGTGAGACTCGACAATGTTCACTAACTTTCTTCTAAGGAAACCTTTGTTGATCATTCTGTTAGAAAATTATTTATAACAAGCAATTTATAACAACATAGATTACAAAATTCAATTGAAATAAATTGAAGGTCTGCTATGGAGACAGGCTTAAGGGGTGGCTGGGAAAAATTGGAGACAGACAATGATGGAGGGAAGAGGGAAGGCGTAAGTGGTGGTTGGTTTGGTGATGGGATACTGAACGTCTGTAACAAGCCATTTGGAACAACTTTGGAAACCACAGTGATTAGATAAAGTGAAAGGGTTAAAATGAAAAAGAATACCTTGAGAGCAATGACTTTTCTTGGGAAGTGATACAAAAGAGCAAGAGTGGGGGGTTGGGTGGGTGAGGAGTGGCAAAAACCAGGACAGAAGAGAGGTTCTGAACTGATGGACAGCTTCAGAGCCTAGACTCCCAGCGGCTACCTGAGGCTGATGGCGCTGAGCCTACGGGCGAGCCTCTGGCTGGGCCTCCTTGGGTGGCAGGAGAGAGCGATTCTCACCCCACATCCCATCTCTGGGTCAGAATCCGAATCTGACTCTGCAATTCTGGTGCTTGATGTCCTCATCCCCCTCAAGGACATTCAGTCCCTTTTGGGAAAATCCAAGGGCCGGCAATGAGGTCAGAGGGCAGCTGTGCAGAGATCACAGCAGCTTTGCAGGAGGCCACGCAGCAACATTTAGCACAGGCGAATTTTATAGAGGAAGACATTTCTGTTTCTTTTACATTAATGATACAAGTGGGGTAAATCTCAGAGCAGGACATGGGAATTCCCCAGTGGCATGCAGGAGCCAGAGCTGAAAGGCACTGCCCAAACCTAATAGTCCGAACTGGAATGGGTCCCGTCACTGGATGCATTCTAAATCTGGTTTGCTGGGGCCAGAGCGATAGTCCAGCGGTAGGGCGTTTGCCTTGCACGCAGCCGGCCCATACCGGCCTGGGTTCGATCCCGGCATCCCATATGGTCCCCGAGCACCGCCAGGAGTGACTCCTGAGTGCAGAGCCAGGAGAAACCCCTGAGCATCGCCGGGTGTGACCCAAAAAGCAAAAATAAATAAATAAATAAATAAATAAATAAATAAATAAATAAATAAATAAATAAATAAATAAATAAAAATAAAAAAAATAAATCTGGTTTGCTTCCTTCATTGTCCCCGCCTTCCCCATGCTACTTTTGGCTTTCTTTGAATCATTCTGGCCCCTATGACTATTCCCATGCAAATGAGCAGGGCTCCATGATAACACACACACACACACACACACACACACACACACACACACACGTCTTTTCTTACATGCTCCTGAAGACATGCACATAACCAGATTTTCTTCCGGAACAGGCATCAATTCATTAGCCTCCTACTGGTGCTGCTAGCAGCATGGGATCAATGGAAGATCAGTTAGATCCCTGCTTCCAGGGATCTTAGGGATTTGTGTCTAGGAACACAGAAAACCAGAATGGAGAACATGAGAGGAACCCGCTCTTCTTAGTTAAAACAAAGGCAGGCCTTGGCGAACACAGCCCTGCAGAGCCAGATTCCCAGGCAAATGGGCACATGTGAAAGCCAGAGCAACAGCCTAGGGGGACACTTCCTCAACATGCCCCACACAGTTGTAGGTTCTGCGGAAAGTACAATCCGGGGCGTTGGAGTGAAGCCAGGGGTACCAACGACCAATCCTAACCCTGTAAGCTCCAAAAGACCATCCTGGACTTGAGAACTATTTCACCCTCAACTTTATGTATGCTTACATTCTGGTCAAATGAAAATCCAGCCTGAAAGAATACCAATGCCGGGCTGGACTTGGGCAGAGGAACTTACGCCAACTACCTAGAGACTTACGCCAACTACCCAGGAGCTTCATTCTGCGTCCCCTTTGTTCCCCTACAAGGAAATGGCCAGGACTGTGGACACTCTTTCTACTACTATCCGTTATTTGGCTGGGAGCACTGGGATTTTTTTTGCGCTTCTCTGCTCTTCATTCTTTGGATGGATGAGGCAGAGAGTGGGAAATGGGTGACCTCAAGTCATAGGACTGTGCAGCGCAGATCACTGGAAATCTGAGAATAAAATGCTGCCTACCAGGAAGGAAGAATTAGAATCCAAGGCGGCTGGGGCAACCATAGACCTTATCAAGCTGAAGGGGTCACTGCATTTGCAGGTCTATTGGGAAGGGCCCGTTTGGACTGTGGATATTAAACCTACGATAAATGGGTCTTTTGTGGTTTTGTTTTTTGAGGACACAAAAATAATGCTCTTTGCTGGAACTTGGATGGACCGGGAGGGTGTCACATTAAGTGAAAGAGTCAGAAGAAGGACATATTCCTGGTGTTCTTACTTATCTGTGGGATAGAGGGGAATAACAGGAGGAGGGAATGCCTGGTCTCAAAGGGAGGATACCCAGATTATCATCCATGCTACATTACAAAAATCAGAAGCTCAGGGAGGGAAAGAAATTGAGGGCAGATGAGAAGAGGCCAGATGGAAGAAGGCAGGAGAGGAGGGCACGGGTCCACTGGTGGTGCAGAGCTGCCGTTCAAGGGCCAACAACACTGAAAGTAGGGAGACACCATCTCCTGCCACCCAACTTAAAAATGTGCCTGTCAAGGAAGCCAACTGGGGGGTGACATGGAATCCAAGGATAATGGTGGTGGGATTGGTGCTGGAACACTGTACACGTGAAGCTCAATTATCAATAACTAAATTATTATTTTGAATCACAGCATCTTAATACTTAAATTATATTCTAAATCACATAATATTTAAGGAAAGTAATTTTCAAAACACTGGAAAGAAAAATCCCTATCTTCAATTAGACTAGCAAATTTAATTCGCATGGAATTATTTTCTAAATAAATTCATGATAATCTCATAGTAAATGAAAATATGAAACAATTTGCTTGAAATTTTCTCTCTCTCTTCTCTCTCTCTCTCTCTCTCGCACACACACACACACACACACACACACACACACACCAGCACAGGGGGCAGACCTTCCCGCTTACAAGGACAAAGAGAGAAGCAAGGATAGCTGAGCAGGTATTACAAGGTCAAGATGGCAGTGGACACGGTGGGCATTTAAAAGGAAACGCTTCAAACTATTTTTAAAATCAATTGTATCCAGTTGGGACAGCAACTGCCACATGCCTACAATTCATAAATCAGGGTGAACAAAGAGAAGCTTCACATCTCGTGGCTCTGACCAAATAGAAAGACCTAGAAAAAGGATGAATTACAGCTTCTTCAGTGGTGAGCAGACGCACCTCTTACTCCACCTAGTCCCCACACCCCAGAAGATCTGTCTGGGTGAAGAGGCACCCACCACACCGCTCTTGCTCTCTTTGGGAAAGCATTCCCCATATTATAAAGGGCTATCGGGCATTTATTAGGTGAGTCCGTGTTGCACTTATTCTTTTCCTATCTCCACTAACTCTTGGTATTTGTTCCAGTCATTCCCGGCAGGATGAACTGGCAGGAGAGGCCTGGCAGGAGGCTGAGTGGCGGGTTCAGCAGCCGCAGGCAGGAAGGCCTTGTGAGACCCGTCTGCCAATCATGGTGCTCGAAGACCTGGGCGTGAATTCATCTCAGGGACATCGCAGCCCTTTCCCCATCTCACGTGTTCCCTCGGGATGCTCCTAGAATTGTCAGGGCTGAAAATGAGTTTAGAAATCTGAAACACGCTGCTGCAGATACGGTGTCTCCTTTGATACTCTCAGTGTGATGACTCACCGTACGCTGGGCCGCTGCACTCCTGGATCTGGACTGGAATTCTGCCATCTCTCACGGCAATGTTTTATTTTACCATAGTGGCTACTTGTCCAGATTGCATTGTGTAAAGGGTACCACAGATTAGGTACCCCACAGCAGCACGATTCAGGAACCTCATCCCACCCCCATAGCCTCAAAAAATACTGTTTATATGAAAACTTTTGTAGCCTACATGGTATGAAGCAAAGAAGCCATTATCATTAATTCACAAGAAATAAAATACATATATATATATATATATATATATATATATATATATATATATAAAAATAAGGAACAGACTCACATCTAAGAAATCACCTGCCAAATCTACCCAGTAGTATGTAAAACCTCAAAGGAGTCCGGCATAGAATTCTTACTCTTACTCTTTCTGAGAAAGACGGAATCTAGATACAGCCTGACAGCAAGTTTTATGGGGGAGGGACTTGGTGGCACCTCTCTCCCTGCTCACTCGATGGCATCGAGAGAGAAACCAAAGCTGGGAGTATCTCTGGGTGTGACCCAAAAAGCAAACAAACAAACAAAAACCCCCTCTTAAGCACAGCATCACAAACACCAGATCAAGCTACACCATAGCTCAGCATCAAATTCAAGTCCCAGTAATGGAGTGATCAGTACATCTCGCCCACAGCCATCGGGCAGATGCCACAGCACAGTCTTGCTTCTCTCTGTCCTTCACACCTGGCTAAATGCCATCAATGGTCAGAAAGTCGTGATTCAGTTTTCAAACATCCTTGACTTTGCTGGAGTCATTACCAATGCACAGGTTCACCTCTACACCGGCTCACAATCCTCCTCCCATTGCCCCTCACATCTGCAAGGCCCTCCTGGTTTTCTTGAAGAATCTACCAGGTTTCACCATCTCAGAGGGCTGGAAGAAACATACTGTCTATCTATAATTTCCTCAGTTTTGTTTTTTACTGACATCACCCTCAGTGTGAATAGTGACCTACCAACTGGGGGTGGGGGAGCACATCCAAATCCTCATTATAACGTTTTTATCTTTTGTTCCTGGTCATCATTTCAGAGAAACTTGAATGAACAACCTGTGCTCTTACGCTGAAGGTTATTTACAAGCACTGACCTTTTGAGACTTTTTAAGTAAAGCCAGCACCGGAAAGACAATATTTTCTTTTGCAGCAGAAGCAAGATGCCAATCCCCACATGTCCCGACAACAATAAATCTGTCTCCATTTTTGCGGTGTAAAAAAGAAGTGCCACCTTTGCTGTTTAAAGTTTCTCAGACCACCGCAGCTGTCCCACAAGGCTCCTGGACCTGGAAGAACACAGAGTTGTACCCGCTGTGGTTCCCTGTGACATCGCCCATAAATGGAAGAGAGCTTTCTCTTCCAGAAATGCCTCCATGGCTCAGCTTCTCTCTAAGACCTCAGCACAACTGACCCTAACATGAACCTTCAGATGCTCTGACCCACAGCACTTTGGACCTGCAGACCTTTGTCTGTGCTGGACCTTCTGTTGTTCCCTTTTTCCTCTGTCAAATACATTCAAGGATGCCACAACTTCTGACATTCCTGATGCACTCTGCTGGGTTCTCTGCCCCTCTCAAACCATCATCCAATTTCCTTTCTTGAGTGTTGATCAGATTGGACCGAGTTATCTGCCTCTTATCCTTCTTCCTCACAATGGCCAAGCTTCTTGGGCTTAGAGATCATGTTGGTTTTATGTGCTCCAGGGAAGCACATGAGTTCCTAAGTTCACAGGAAAACCCCAAATAGTTTCAAATTCTTTTTTGAGTGAAGAGGCAAAATAATAGCAGTATTTTAGAAAGTCAAGACTACCCACGATATTAAAATAATAATTTAAAAAGTATGTCACAGGCACTTAATTATTTTGTATAAAGTCATCTACCGTATCTTGTAACTGGTAATATATAATAAATTATTTAATGGAGCATATTTTGGGGTGGGGTAGGAAATTGGGGACAGTGGTGGAAAGAAGATCACATTGGTGGAGGGATGGTACTGGAACACTGAATGCCAGAAACAACTATATTAACAACTCTGTAAACCACTTAAATAAAGGTATAAAAAAAGAGAAAAGCATATGCCAGAAGAAAAGTTAAGGCTGGATGTACCATATGTGTTAGAATAGTTGAACAGTGTTGAAATGCTGGAAATTTTCCATGGGCAGAAAATCTTAAAATAGAATAAACTAGGAAAGAATGATGGACATGATTAGGTGTGAACAGCAATACAAAGAATCAAGAAATTTTTGAAAGGCAGATTTCCTGGAAGACTACCTGAAATGCAAAAATTGAGACACACTTCTCAAAGCTGGAAAATAAAAAAAAAATTTAAAAAACCTAAAAATGTAAAAAGGATTTGGAGAGGAAAGGCAGTGGTTGCTTGATTCCAAAACAATATTCCAAGGTCAACCAGAGAAGCAGAAATAGGGCTAGAGGAGAGCAGACTTGGGGCCAAAGAGATAGGGACAATGGATAGAGTAAGTCTGTCTTAAACATTAGCATGTGTTCATTTATGTCCGATGTTTTTTTGTGATTCAGAGTGGAAAGATTCTGGGACGTTGAAGCAACTGATATTGGAGTTATAAAAATAAACTGTTTTAGAGAATGTGCCCCTGCTGCCCTCTGTTCTTTTCCATGGCGGGAAGAGGCTCTGAGCACCACTGGATGTGGCCCAAACCCCAACCCACCCCTCAAAAATTTTAAAGACACAATCTTAGAGTATTTACTTTTTACTTGTAAAGTGAACTAGTAACTCCCCTTATCGTGTGCTGGCATTAAGCTGACATTATCAGCTCTAGTTATTCTTTCTAAAATTCTTTCTAATCTAGAAAAACAATATTTGAGGGTTTTTTTTATGTGTGTGATCTTCTTTGGGTACAAAGGGACACTGTATACTAAGTCAAGCACACTTGGTCAGTGACAGAAGGAGAAATTCTGGTTTGAAGATACCAGAAAATTTGGAAATCTTGGGAAACAAATTTGAGGGCAAAAAGTATTTTGGGCACACAATTTTATGAGGTTTTGAAAGGAAATGTTGAACAAAACTGGTCAAAATTATGATTAAAACCACTACATTTCATTTAGGCAGAACTCAAAGATCTTTGGCAGAATAAAGGCATAATCTAAAGACTGTTGCAATACCAGTGATGATTCTGGTAGGTGGATTGACAAACACAAACAATATGACCATATATGTTATAGAACTTTATCGAGGTCCCACAGTTGGAACGCATTAGCACCACATGCAATACAGCCTTACTTTGACCCTCCCCACTTGGCAGAAAGCAACCAGGACTGAAGTTAGCCATAAGAACACAACTGTAGGGGCCGGAGCGATAAGCCCAGCGGGTAGGGCGTTTGCCTTGCCGCCGGCCTGTAGCCGGCTTGGGTTCAATCGGCATCCCATATGGTCCCCCGAGCACCGCCAGGAGTAATTCCTGAGTGCAGAACCTGGGGTAACCCCTGAGCATCGCCGGGTGTGACCCAAAAAGCAAAAAAAAAAAAAAAAAGAACACAACTGCATTGACTCAGCTGATGGAAAGAGGTTCTGCTTTGAGGCAAGAGAACAAATTAAAGCGCCATCTTCGTAAGACTTTCCGTAACCTTCTCTATGGACCAAATTCTTGAATGTCACTGAAATGTAAGTTACTCATTGTCAGTACAATAAAGAACCAAGTGAACTAGGTGATGTTCAAAATGGAATCCACCTATGTTTTGGGTAGAGACCTCAAGGCAAAGGTGAACACAGAAATGCTCTCTGGTTTCCAGAGCACCCCCCACCATTATTCCACCTGTTATTTGAATCAATCTCCAAAAAAAAAAAAATAAAAAACAAACAAAAAAAAAAAAAAAAAAACCAAGCGCTTCAGTTTATGAGGGATCAGTGAGTTTCAGGCTGAGTCACAATAGCCTAAATTTCTCCTTTGCCAAATTACAATGCAAAAAGTCTTGCTCCATTTAAAGACTGCAGATGTAAATCCAGTTACATGAGATCCTAAAATCAAACCTAACTTTCAAAGTATGCCGCCCCAACCCCCCAGTAATGGCATGAAATGTCTGTGAGAGTGATTTCCTTCCTAGCACCGAGAGGAGAACTGAGCAAACCTAACTTTCAAAAAATACAACCTGCACCCCCTCTACTTCCCAACTTTTTCTTTCAGTCTTAACCAAAGCCACAGAAAATTAATTTGGTTCTGGCCACCTCTCTTGAGGAGGGCAGAAGGTAGCAATCTTTGTGGAGGGCCTGGTGGGCCGCCTGAACTCTGGCCCACGGCCGGGGGCTAGCACGGCCACAGTCACCTCTGCTTACCTGAGCAGGACTGCTGAGACAGTGACACCTTCCTTGGTTATTGGTCTGGGTCCTTGAGAGGCCGAGGGACCACAGAGCTGGGACATAGTGGCACACTGAGAACTTAGCTGTTCATAGAAGCAGCTACAGAAGCATGCTGGGAAGGAAGGAGGGGGAACCCACTAGGATTAATTGGTTCAGATGGAGAGCATGGGCCCGTCCTGGGCACGCGGCTTCCAGGTGTTACTGCTTAAATCATATCATATCTTTCCAGCGTCAGAGGCGCTCCAAACCCCGAGTCTGTGGAAGCAGGTTTGTCTCAGAGTGCTCAGTACAGAAGCTAACTTCCCTTCTTCTCTGATTCTGTCCCACCTGGATAGCTTTCTAAATTCCTACCATCTTTATTTTTATTTTGTTTTGAGGTCAGACTTGGAAGTGATCAAGGCTTACTCCTGTCACTGTGCTCAAAGTTGGCTCCTTGTAAGTGCTCAGGGAACTGTATGGGGGTGTCCTAGGTCAAACCTAGGGTCAGCTACATGTCAGGCAAGTGCCTTGCCCTCTGTACCATCGCTCTGCCCTAGAATTCCTCTCATCTTTCTAAAATTCCTAATAATATAAGAGCTAACCCAAGATTGTGCCAGTGACCTGAGAGTCATATGTGAGGGGTGATCCCAGGCATGAGTTATTTTGAAGGTGCTGCTCTCTCAGGACCCAGGGATACTGAAAATCTAAACTGCGTCTCCCTCTGCTCACCCAGCCCTTGCATCATTGACTTTCTTTCACCTTCCTCAGTTACTTAATACAAACAAAGTGGGGGGTGGAAATAGGAGCCCCCAGGTCCCGTCAGTGCTGGAAACCTGCACTGAGTGAGTACAAAGCAAGACTGCAGTTGACATGTCAACTGCAAGTACTGGAAATGGGTGTCACTGATGGTTCTTGAGTTCTCGCTAGGGCTGCACGCCTACTGGGAAAGTTTGTGTAGATGCGTCTGGAGCACAGGAACCAGAGCAGAAAAGCTGTAAGGTACACCAGGAAAGGCAGAGTTCCTGGAGTGGGTAGGTTGTCTCCCATCCCATGTCACTGTGCACCCAAATTTGAGGCTCTCAGAAGAACCAGCTTCTGCCACCTGCCTGGAAAGTCGACCTTCCTTCCCTAATCAAAGCTGCGTGGATTCCACGAGGATGGACGGGCATTGGGTCTGACCAGGGATCAGGCCACTGGCCATTTTTGTCGGACATATTAACTTGCAAGCCACGGGGTGCTCTTTGGTGCAGGATTAGTCCTTTACTAATGACTAATTATGCAGTTGGCCACAGACCTCAGGTCAGCCACTGCCTCCCTTCACACCAGGAGGATGAGCTCTGCAGAGGCCAAGTGCTCTCATTTTCATTGTTCCCATTCAGGAGCTGAGGGCCACAGCAGAAGAAGGCCAAGGAGGAGTCTGGGTCGAAGGCAAGTGGAGGAGACCCTAATTTGACGGCAGCGTTCATTAGGCTTCTCAGGGGACGCCCAGCTCATCGCTCCTGCTGGGAGCTGGCAGTGGTTCACATTTGATACCTACAAACCAACCAGCTGGGGCTGGACAAGGTCTGACCCCAGCCCCTCAGCACTTCACTGCCTGGCAATTCTTTCCCTGCTCTGAGCATCTGGAGAACCAGCCAACTGTGTTTGCCAAACTGGCTTGTATGGGGGAGAAGCATGTTTGTTTTATGCTCAGCGTCTGGAGTTTTAAATAAGAATACTACCCCGAGAGAATCCGGCTCTGATCCCTGCTAATGTACTTGGAGGCTAATAAGTACCAAGCTGATCCTGCTCTTTGATTTCATGAATAAGAAAAATTTTAAAAAAGGAAACTCATGACATTTAAAGAAAAATTATTGTTATCACTGAGTATAAAAAAAATGTATGTTAACCCTCTCTGCCATGCCCAAGTTTCACGTGGGAATGTGTGGCTGGCCAGATTGGATCTCCCTGTTCTCCCCCCGCCCGCCCCTTCCGTAAATATGCGCTTATTTACTTCCTGCAGAGTTCAATTTTAGAACCCATCAAAGTCTATCCTTCCAGACTCCAGCTACATTTTCATGCATAAATTCATAGATGTCTTCAGAAGGGAATCGACTCCCATAATGCAAATACTTCCCCATGCTTTTTCATTTCTACTTTTTGGCC
The DNA here is from genome assembly GCA_021461705.1 of Cryptotis parvus. NCBI lineage: Eukaryota > Metazoa > Chordata > Mammalia > Eulipotyphla > Soricidae > Cryptotis > Cryptotis parvus. Next base: position 1,580 of record JAJIBD010016444.1, on the reverse strand, counting down.
TGCATGGATTTTAATTCATGCAAACACATTACACAAACAAATATGGGCTCACTAGCAACACACAGCATGTGTGAATTGTTCGTGGTGGAGTTACGTGTTGGATGTGATCAGGCCATTTCATTATTATCAATGGAGAAGTCCAAGATTAAACGGAAGGACAAATGTATATTAAAAGCACAGATCCCACCCTTGGTTTTGGTTCTATGTAACTATTAATAAGGGAAAGGTGGCAGGCCAATCCACAGTTCAGCAATCATCTGGGCATGCTTGGTGCACTGTGTCCAGCATCCAGGATGTGCCTTTAATGAGACGTTGGAGGAATAATCTACATTTTGGCACAGAAGCATCAGAAGCAAAACTAGATACAGCTTCATTGTAAACGATACCAAAAAAAAAACAGCAAAAAAAACAAATATAAGAAATGAGAGGTTCATAACCAGCCTGCTGAGCAGGCACCACCTTTCAAAGACATTGGAACCCTTGTATTAGGGCTGCTCTTCATGTGGTTCATGGAGAAATGGGGCCCTTCCTTCCTTTGTTGCTTTAAATTCTTTACGTGTCTCTTCAATTTTCACTCTATGCTGTTAAGGATAGGGTGAGAACTCTACAAAGTAAAACACCTGTGAAGTCGCTCACAGATCAAAGGCATTTGACACAGAGCAATTTTCACTCAACCCACCCCCGTCTGAAATGTGTTTCATTTACATGAAGATAATTCAGAAAATTAGAGTGAAGATTAAATAAACATGTACCCGGCCAAGGTCCAGAGCTGCAATGGAAACACCCATTTCATTTGTTCCTTTGCTGGTATTTTCCTATATTCTGCTCAACATAAAAAAGTTAGGACTGGGCTAAGACGAAAGATTAAAGACTATGATTTAAGTCAGAGCTGCTGAGTTTTATATACAGACACATACACTGGTGTGTATTTAGGTATAGCACATAAATGTAATATTTTCTGAAGAATAAAGAAAACTGTTAAAGGAAGTTAAGAAACCAGAACGGAAATTCAAAGCAGCTAGGCACTCAATGTTTCTGAACCTCCAGAATTCGGGTGTGTGTGTGTGTGTGTGTGTGTGTGTGTGTGTGTGTGTGATGGAGGGGGTCTTAGGACACATCTTTCAGTTCTCAGGAGCTACTGCCGGCTCTGTACTAGGGGCTCACTCCTGGCTTTTGCTTGGGGACCATTCAGCAAAAGGGTTCAAATTCCTTATTGACTGCATGCAAGACCAAAGCTTAACTGCTGTACTATCTCTGCAGCCCTCAACTCCAAAATCCCAATGTTAGCGAGATATGTGCTCACTGCTTGGTTTAATTCCCAGCACTGGAGTAGGAACGATGAAGGAAGAGGAGGGTAAACAATGGACAATAGAGTTAAAAGACATGTTGAAAAGCCTATACTGGGGACACAGGTGCTTGAAATGTGCACTGGCAGAGGGTTTTAGTGCTGGAACACTGCAAATTTGTAATGGTCTATCACATGGTGATAAATAAAGATAGAAATCAATAAATAAATTTCTATTCAATAAATAGAAATCATGCTGAATTAGGAAAGTGAGAAGAAGCAGGACAAATACAAG
>JAJIBD010016443.1:0-29327 GCA_021461705.1 Cryptotis parvus | reverse complement strand
CTGAGCATTGCCTGGTGTGACCCAAAAGAAAAAAAGACATGCTTCAGCTCTTTGAACTGTCTCCATAGTCCCACAGTACATGTGTCTCTTCTGACTCCCCTTTGGTTCTTCCCTGTTTCCCAATCTGAAAAGATGTTCTGCACTGTCAGATGTTGAACCAAGGCCCAGTGACAGAAAGTTGAGAGGGCAAAAAACAGGCCCTCTGAGTGAACTCGTCACACACCCCTTCCTCCTGTTGACAGGCTTTCCACAATGTTCCAATTACTTTCTCAGCTAACTCTGTAGAAGCCACGGAACTCACCCCAGTCTGAGAGCAAGATGGGTCTGGGGACAAATCTTCCATCTTCAGATTGCCAGTGCTAGATTAACCTGCTTTGTTTGTGTTTTAGGCCACCCCTGGCAGTGCTCAGGGCTTATTCCTGGCTCTGTGCTCAGGATCACTTCTTGTGGGGTTTGGGAGACCACATGAGGTGCTGGTGGTTGAACCCAGGTTGACTGCAAGGCATGTACCTTGCTGACTTTACTATCTGGCGACTGAGTAAGCCTGTTTTCCTGCACAGTTATTGTCTAGTGAATATTGGTCTCAAGCACCAAGTACCCAAAGTTGGGTTCAGTATTAACAGGACAGCTTGGCTCTGAACAAACCCCTCCCTGCCCCAGCTGCCCCCTCCCAGATTCTGGGAGCAGGTCCAGACCTCCCCCATGGCCTTCTAGGGTCTGGGTTCCCTGCACTGAGGGGCCTGTATTTGGGGGTGGGAGAGGGTTTGGGCAAACCTAGCGGTGCTCAGGGCTGTTCCTGGCTCTGTGCTCAGGAGTGACCTCTGGGGTGCTCAAAGGTATCATATGTGGTATCAATATATTTATCTTCTCTGACTCCCCCTTGGTTCTTTGAAATATTTGAACTGGGGTCTGTACAATTCAAGACCAGCAACTTTACTCTGTAATCTCTCTGGTCCCGTCGGGCCAATTGTTGTTGTTGTTGCTGTTGTTGTTGGAAGAGGATCTTTGTTGGAAGAGGATCTTTCTGTTCCCTGAGTTTTTTTTTTTTTTTTTTTTTGCTTTTTTGGGTCACACCCAGCAATGCTCAGGGGGCTACTCCTGGCTCTGCACTCAGGAATCACTCCTGGCGGTGCTCGGGGGGACCATATGGGATGCCGGGAATCGAGACCCAGGCCGGCACAAGCCGGCCAGCGTGCAAGGCAAACGCCCTAGCCGCTGGGCTATCGCTCCGGTCCCCCTGAGTTTTTTTTTTTTCTTTTCTTTTTTGGGTCATACCTGGGGATATTCATGGGTTACTCCTTGGCTCTGCACTCAGGAATTACTCCTGGCAGTGCTTAGGGGACCATATGGGATGCCAGAGATTGAACCCGGGTTGGCTGTGTGCAAGGCAAATGCCCTCCCGGCTTACTATGACTCTACCCCTGTCCTCTGAGTTTCATATCTTTCAGTGCTGAACTCAGTCTCTCTCATCAACTTGATCCAATTGCTCAGTGGAAAGAGAAGGAGCTCTCTCAGGCCTTGTCCAAACTGTCAGTGAAAGAGGCCCAGTTCCTCGGGAATGCCCCATCTGAGGGCAGGATCAGTCACGAGGCCCTCAGTCCCTTCCACAGAGGTGCAGGGCTGGAGGAGGCCTAGTCTAAGGAATAGGAGTGGGGAGAGCTCCCTTCCCGCTAACCTGAGGAGGTCTGGTTCGAAGTGGCCTTCATGGTGCTTGACAGTTGAAGATTCTGAGGGACAGAGGAGGGGGCCCCACCCCTACCCAGAATGCTCTGGCGGCAGTGGGGTTCCTGGGTTAGTGGCATGTTTTGACTGCTGCCTTCCTCTCTCCTCCCCTCACTCATTTGTGCCCCAAAAGTCCAGTGCTGTTGGGCCTCCCCCCTTCTATTTGTTGGTTTTTCAACCACTGCCTGAAGGTTACCTCTGAGAAGACATAGGGACCTCAGCCTATCATGCTGGAGACACTCCTCTGGGCAGACCGTCCTCCACTCGGTTGCCCACTCAGGAATGTCCCAGGGGCGGAGCACGTGGCAGACCTGGGTTTGACCCTCTGCATCCCATATGGTCCCTTGAGCACCCCCAGGGGTAAATTCTGAGTGCAGAGCCAGGAGTAACCCCTGAGCATCGCTGGATGTGACTCAAAAAATAAACAAACCAGAAAAGGAACATCCCATCACTCTCCGTCAGTCCCTGCTTCCAGGAAGAAGCTGCCTCTGACACCCCAACTAGACTCTTTCATGCCCCAAGGTCACTCTCCCACTAATGTGTCCATTTGGTCCTCCCTGGGGGCATAGCAACCTCAAGGCCTGTCCTGGGCAGACAGGGACCTCACTATCGACTTCCTCGATGACTGATTTCCGAGGAGGCGCTCGTCAGGGCTCAGGGAGATCAGCTTGTCTCTTGGGGGCAGAGAGAGAAGCACAGTTTGATCTTTGCCCCTCTTGAGGAGTGGCATGATGCACGCTTATACCAGCAAAAGGGTGAGCTTGGACCTGGGATGTCTGTCCTGGACTTCAGTCAGTCAGGTGTGTGGCGTTATAGACTGAGGTAATGAGGCCGGCGGGGCCTTGGGGACAGAGCAGATGGTCAGTCCACTAAATGGAATCAGGGACCTGGGATGTCTGTCCTGGACTTCGGTCAGTCGGGTGTGTGGCGTTATAGACTGAGATAATGAGGCCCGGCGGGGCCTTGGGGGGCAGAGCAGATGGTCAGTCCACTAAATGGAACCAGGGAGACTTATTCCAAACTCCTGCATGAGTTAGCCCTGCTGAGCCCGCCTCCTCCTGCTCTCTGGGTCTCAGTGTGCTTCTAGAAGAACATGACTTTTTGGTGGTGGTGGCGGGGGTGGGGGAACACCTGGTGATGCTCAGGGGCTACTCCTGGCTCAGCACTCGTAATCATTCCTGGTGATTCTTAGGGAACTATATGGAATGCCAGGTATCAAACCAGAGTCTGCTGTGCGCAAGGTAAGCACCTTACCCATTGTGCTATCACTCCAGCTTGCTTTTGTTTTTTGGGCCACACCGGGCTGTGCTCAGGCTTTTCCCTGGCCCTGTGCTCCGGAATCACTCCTAGTGGGGTCTGCTAGGACCACATGGGGTACAGGGGATTGAACCTGGGTCAGCTGCATGCAAGGGCAAACTCCCTACCTCCTGCACTACAGAAGAATATAAGAGGCCGGGAGAAAGCTCAAAACTCAATTCAAGGTCTGGAGAGATAGTTCTGAAGGTGACACTTGCCTTGCGTGCAGCTGTTGCTGGTTTGATGCCTGCACCAAATATATTTCTCCAGGAACTGCCAGAAGTGATTCCTGAGCACAGAACCAGGAGTAAGCTTCAAATACTGCTGAGTGTGGCACCCCAAAACAAAACAATCCCCCAACAAAACATACATTAAATCAGTGAAGTTGAGAATAAGTTAGTGAAAACTATCTAAAATGAACAGATAAAAAAAAAACTTGAAAAAATTTAATTGAAGTAACAGATTTGGGGACAGTATCAGAGGGGTTCCAGAAGAAAAAAAAGGTGGAAAAATTCATTTTTATATCTTGTTATTGGGGTTACAGAGCAGGGTGTCAGACAGACAAGGCCCTCTGAGACATCTCCCTGGCTCAAACAAGAGACTTTTTCTCTTCTGTTGTGTGATGGGATCTCACATGCTCAGTGGCTACTCCCAGCTCTCTGCTTAGGGGTTGCTCCTGGTTGTGCTCAGGGATCAAACCTGGGCCTCCGGGGGCTGGAGCCATAGTACAGCAGGTAGGGATTTGCTTTGCATGCGGCCTAACCAGACTCAATATCTAGCATCCCATATAGTCCGAGTCCCACCAAGAATGATCTCTGAGCACAGAACAAGGAGTCAGCTCTGAGTAGCACTGGGGGTGCCCCCACCCCACCAGCCTCAAACCACAAACAGACACCTGTGTCTCCTGCATTTAAAACATGACCTCAGCTTATTGGACTATCTTTGGGTCCCTAAAGGGGATCATAATTATTATTATTGCTTCTGGCTTTTGAGCCATATCCAGTGATACTCTGGTTTGGGGGCCATATCCAGGGCTTATTCCTGGCAGTGCTCAGGGGTCTATATGTGGTTTTGGGGATACAACATGGGCTGACCACGTGCAAGACAACTGCCTTGCCCACTTCACTATCTCTCTGGCCCCTTTTTTAAATTAATTTTTTGCAGCGCTGAAGCTCACATCCAGGACTTCACACACGCAAGGTGAGAGTTCGATCGCTGAATTACATTTCTGGCCTGAGAAATGTGCTGCTTCACAAATAGCCGAGAAAGTCAGAAGCACTGGAGACCAGGAAAGTCTGTCTCCGAAGATGCTTTCACCAATTTCTAGAAATAATTTTCACTGATAATTTTTAGAGGTCTAAGTTGAATGTTTGTTTTACTTCCCTTTTTTAGCCTTCCCATTATTTTTTGCTTTTGTTTGGGTTTTTTTTTTTTTTTGGGGGTCATACCTGTGATGCTCAGGGCTTATTACTGACCCTGCACTCAGGAATCACTTCTGGCAGTGCTCAAGGGACCATATGGAATGCTGGGGATTGAACCTGGGTTTTGCCACTTGCAAGGCAAATGCCTAATTTTTTAAAAAATCTATAGAACTGCTTCTTTTTTATTTTATTTTATTTTTTTGCATTTTGTGTCATATCTGACGATGCTCAGGAGTTACTCCTGGCTCTGCACTCAGGAACACCTAGTGGTGTTCGGGGGACCATATGGGATGCTGGGGATAGAACCCCCGGTCTGCCACGTGCAAGACCAACGCCCTACTTGCTATACTATCACTTCAGCCCCCTACACCAAATCTTGACCACTATTTTTGTTTGTTTTGTCCCACTGGTGCTCAGGACTTCTGTCTCTGCACTCAGGATTTACTCCTGGTGGTACTTGGGGGACCATATGGGATGCCAGGGATCAAACCCAGGTCCAGCATGCAAGGCCAACAAGGCCCTACCTGCTGGACTACTGTGCAGCACTGGGCCCACTACTTACTCTTTTTGGGGGGTAGCACTCCTTGTGGAGCCGGGGGCCCCGCATGCCAAGCATGTGCTTCACACCACTCTATCACTGGACTCATCCGGTTTCAGAGCTGAGAAAATAATGCTATGAAACAGTTGGTTTCTGAGTTATGAACTCCTGAAGTTTCAAATTGAGCAGAATAAAGAAACAAAATCTGTCAATTCCCCCCCCACCCCCCCGCCAATTGTCTTGGACAAAGATTCATTTCATAGGAGGGGCCCTCAAGGCAGAATGGAGATGGTGTGTGAAGAAATATTCTTCCCAACAGGCCAGAGAGTTCTTTTTCCTCCCCCACAATGACTGAGATCGGCTGGATGAGCCAGCTCTGAGTCGCAGTTTCCTGATTTCCACAGGGCTGTGGAAACGCACAGCTGACAAATGGGGCTTTGTAACCACCCTGAAGACATTACGGGCTGAAATAATGACATTAGTCCGTCTAAATTCAAAATCGTAAAGCCTCACTTCTGAGCAGGACCCTATTAAGATATAGAAACTGTTCTCCTTATCTTGTCCTTCCCCCCCATAAGCCTAAATTAATAACAGGCTTAATCCTTAACCAGAAATCCATGTTTAGAGGAGCTGTCACCATAGATTGAGCCTCAGTCTGCAAACCTGCCCTTTCTGAAAATAGATTCTGTCTGTCTGTCTGTCTGTCTGTCTGTCTGTCTCTGTCTCTGTCTCTCTGCCTCTGGCTGTCTCTCTGTCTCTGGCTATCTCTTGTTGTCTCTCTGTCTCTGTCTCTGTCTCTGTCTCTCTCTCTCTCACTGTTTTTTGGGCCACAACTGGCAATGTTCAGGCTCTGCTCAGAGTTCAACTCCTGGCAATGCTCCGGGGGCCATATGGAATGATGGGAATCGAACACAAGTCGGCTGTGTGCAGGTCAAGCACCTGCCTGCTTGTATAATCTCTCTGGCTCCTGAAAACAGATTTTCCTGTTTTCCTCTGAAAACTCCCACAAGACCAGGAGAGAAGATAGTTATATAGCAGCTACCTCCCTCTGTAAGCTGCTGGCTCACTGAGGAGCCTCTCTCCCTGCCACCTCGTGTCGGGACAGGTTTCCCTTGAGCAGCAGTGAAGCTGGAACTTTGGGTTACAGACCTTTCCATGTTGTTACAGCCGTCAAGGCCCATTTCTGACTGCTGCTAGATGTTTCTGCTCTGAAGTAGTTGCTGACTTTCATTCAGTCTTTTAAGTTCTTGGGTTGGGTTTCAGTGGAAGGACTGTGCTGCCGGGATGCCTGGGTGCTCAGGGCTCAGTCCTACCTGGGTGCTGTAGTTTCTTTGCAGAGTGCTCCAGCTTTCTGTTTTAAAAGAGGGCCAGAGTGAAGGCACAGCAGGTAGGATGCTTGCCTTGCATGCAGTTGATGTAGGGTTTTTTTTTTTTAATTATACCACCATGAGATATACAATTGCAAAGATGTTCATGTTTGGGTTTCAGTCACACAGTGTTCCAGCACCCATCCTTCCACCAGTGCCCATTTCCCACCACCAATGTCCCTGATTCCCTCCCCCCTCCCCCGGCCTGCCTATGGCAGGAACTTTTCCTCTTGTCTCTCTGTCTCTGTCTCTCTGTCTCTCTCTGTCTCTCTCTCTCTTCCTTCTCTTACACATTGTGGCTTACAGTACATGCATTTTGAGGTTATCATGTATATCCCTTTGCCTACATTCAATGTTCAGTTCTAGGCTGGTATTATCATTTTCAACAATTATTAGCACACTGTTCCCTTCCCTTTCTTACTTAACCTGTGACTCCCACACTCTTGCTGTAGATTCCAGCCATTGACAAGACCTCCTGATCCATGTTTTGACTAGCCTTGGATGTTGGTATCATACTTGATGTAGGTTTGATCCCTGGCATCCCTTAAAGTTCCCAGTGCTTCGCCAGGAATGACCTCTGAATGTAGAGTCAGGAGTAAGATCTGAGGGGCCGAGCGATAGCCCAGCACGTAGGGTGTTTGCCTTGCACGTGGCCGGCCCAAGCCTGTGGGGTGTTTGCCTTGCACGTGGCCGGCCCAAGCCTGTCCGGTTGGATCTCCGGCATCCATATGGTCCACCGGCGCCGCTGGGAGTAATTCCTAAGTGCAGAGCCAGGAGAAACCCCTGAGCATTGCCGGGTGTGACTCAAAAAAGCAAAAAAAAAAAAAAAAAAAGGAGTAAGATCTGAGCACCCTGAATATGACTAAAAAAAAAAAGTGTATATATGTACACAGGTCTCAATTTACACTTAGACACATGGACAACACACATACTAAGTTACTATAGACCATCAACTTAACAATAAGCATGACTGTATTTTTATTTTATATTATTTTTATAATAATATCATTTTAAAATTCATATTATTATTAGGTAAATCTTTATTTTTTAATATCATATTTTGGTTTTGGGGCCACAGCTGACAGCGCTCAGGGGCTTACTCCTGGCTCTGTGCTCAGGGGTCATTCCTGGCAGGGGCTGGAAGACTACGTGGAGTGCCAGAGACTGAACGCTCTGCCAGCTGTACTATCTCAAACTCCTAAATTTTTATTTTTCAAGTTTAAAGTAAAAGCTGCCTGAGGAAGAAATCAATATAGTTTTGATGAGCTGACTCAGAACGCCACAAGTGAGTTCTAATTTATAAACAGTTTTTTTTTTTGGGTCACATCCGGCAATGCTCTGGCAATGCTCAGTGGTTACTTCTGGCACTGCACTCAGGAATTACTCCTGGCAGTGCTCAGCGGGACCATATGGGATGCCGGGGATTGAATCCAGGTTGGTCATGTGCAAGGCAAACGCCCTCCCCACTGTATTGACGCTGGGGCCATCTGAGCAGTTTCTGAGGCAGGCTAATCTCCATAACTGGAAAATAAAACAAGCCAAAATAATAATACCCTACATTAGTCACTGAAAGTAAATTGTCCATTTGTCTTTTTTTATGCATCTGATAAGTCCTAAAATCCTGCTGGCCTCTGTTGTTGGTGAGCAAGCATTAGAGACCCCACTATAAAAGTATTTTTTATTACCTCACTCCTCATAGAAGTATTTATTATCTCACTCGCCCTTGGATCTCACTCTGCCTCCATATCAAAGAACCTTCTTGTGTGTTTGATGTTGAAGCAGGTTCAGTTATAGATAGAAGTGGGGACAAGAGCAAACAGACCCTCTAAAATGACGTCCGCTGCTTTTTTGGTAATCCATTTCCCACAATCTCTCACTTTCCCAGTCTGAGAGCAAGATGAGTTTTTGGACTGGTCTCTCAGATTCTCAGGACTTAGCACATCAGTACGTCTGCTTTTTCTCACATCAGCTCTGTCTTCAATACTGGCCTTCAAGTTTTTTTTTTTTTTTTTTGGGTTATATCCAGCAATGCTCAGGGGTTACTCCTGGCTCTGCACTCAGGAATTATTCCTGGCGGTGCTCGGGGGACCATATGGGATGCCAGGGATCAAACCAGGGTTGGCGCGTGCAAGGCAAATGCCTACCTGCTGTCCTATCACTCCAGTTCCCAGGTATTTAAACAGGTTTGGTGACATTAAAAACACCAACAGAGGTGGGAGTGCTGACTGGTCCAGCCCTTTTGGAAAACAATATGGACATTCCTCCAAAAATTAGATATTGAACTCCCATTTGACCCAGCAATACCACTCCTGGGAATATACCCTGGAGACCCAAAAACTCATAGCAGGAACACTATCTGTACTTCTTTATTCATCACAGCTCTATTCATGATAGCTAGAATCTGGAAACAACCTAAGTGCCCGAGAACAGAGGACTGACTAAAGAAACTGTGGTACATCTACACAATGGAATACTATGCAGCTCTCAGAAAAGATGAAATCATGAAATTTACCCATAAATGGATGGACATGGAGACTATCATGCTGAGTGAAATTTGTCAGAAGGAAAAGGACAGATATAGAATGACTGCATTCATTAATGGGATATAAATATATACCAGTGTTTTACTAAGTGTGGGAAATGGTAATATCAGACTAGAGCTCACCATTGAATACACAAGGAGACTTACTTGATAAACCCTAAATGTCTGTAGTGCAAACCACAATGTGTAAAAGAAGAGAGAGAGATACAGAAACAGAGAGAGAGAGAGAGAGAGAGAGAGAGAGAAAAGATGCCTGCTAAAGAGGCAGGATTGGGTGGGTGGGAGGGAATGTGGGGATATTGGTGGTAGGAATAGGGTACGGTGGAGAGATGGGTGCTGGAACACTGTATGACCAAGAACCAATTATGAACACCTTTATAATTGTATATCTCATGGTGATATAATAAAAAATAAATAAAATAAAAGATAAAAAAAAACAGGAACTCAAATCTAGGAAACTGCACCTAAAACCGTGTTGTTTCACCCCCAGTTCAGGACACCCTTTTCTTTTTGTCTCTTTTTTTTGGGGGGGAATCACACCTGGCAATGCTCAGGGGTTACTCCTGGGACTTCGCTCAGGAATTACTCCTGGTGGAGCTTGGATGAACATATGGGATTCTAGATGCCTGGGATCAAACCCGGGGTGGGCCACATGCAGGCCTCAAACAAGGCAAATGCCCTACCAGCTGTGCTATCGCTCCAGCCCCAGGTCAGGATACCCTTAAAGTGCATGGCCACTAACGCAGTCATGTATTTCTTCAGTTCAGAATCTCTCACAGAGAGCATACAGTGACATGCTAACTCTTGACACACAGCCACACAACGGCACGCCAAAAACATCCAGGGTACAAGTCACATTGGAGAAGCAGAACCCCAACATCCTTAATGAGCAAAGATGGTAGCCCTGAGGATTCAACCAGATCTATGGCCTCTCTGATCTTTTCCTCTCTAAAGGACTTTAGAGAGGAAATGTTGATGACTTTTAAGGAGTTCAAAGAAATAATGGAATGGACAGCCAGTAAAACACAAGAGGATATGAGAACAGAAATAATAGACCTAAATAATTTGGTAGGTGAAATGAAATATCTCATTGGAAGGCCTGAGGACAAAATACTGAGCCGCAATATGAGATGCAGAAAACATCCAGACAACAGCAGAAGATGAAAAAATGATTAAAAATAAATGAACAGACAGTCGGGCAGCCCCAGGCCTGGATCAGGTGTGGGTGCCTGTTGTGGTCCGGGCTGCCTTCGTCTGTGAGCCAGCACAGAGGCCATGGCAGACCCGTAGGTCCCTTCCGGCGGCCTCACCAATGAGGCGGCCATGGATGCTGCCGGAGCCGGACCCCAGCACCAGGACTTCCTGTTGCAGCAGACCATGCTATGAGCGAAGGATCCAAAGAAGTCTCTAGATTTTTACACCAGAATTCTTGGAAGGACTCTTCTCCAAAAAATTAGATTTTCCCACTATGAAATTTTCACTATAATTCTTGGCTTCTGAGGATAAAAATGACATCCCAGGGGGCCAGAGCAATAGAACAGTGGTAGGGTGTTTGCCTTGCCTGCGGCTGACCCGGGTTCAATTCCCAGGCATTCCACATGGTTCCCCCAAGCACTGCCAGGAGTAACTCCTGAGTGCAGAGCCAGGATTAACCCCTGAGCATTGCTGGGTGTGACTCAAAAAGAAAAAAAAAAGACATTTCAAAAGAAGAGGATGAGAAATTCGCATGGGTATTCCCAGAAAAGCCACACTTGAACCGACACATAATTGGGGCACTGAAGGTGATGAGAGCCAGAGTTACCACAATGGCAATTCGGACCCTTGAGGATTTGGTCACATTGGAATTGCTGTTCCCTATGTACACGGTGCTTGTAAAAGATTTGAGGAGCTGGGAGTCAAATTTGCGAAGAAACCCGATGATGGTAAAGCGAAAGGTCTGGCATTTGTTCAAGATCCTCTTGGCTACTGGATCGAAATCTTGAATCCTAACAAAATGGTCACTATTGTTTAGTTGTGTGAGAATATTACTTTGAGAGTCAATCAAGGACGCTGTGGGAGGTGAAAGGAGAAACAAGGCAATGCACTTAATTCAGAAAACAAAAGCATCAAGAAGGGATGATGGTGGTCCCAAATCAAATAGATATTCTGTGTCCATTTCCCCTTTCTGTTTCAGCGTGTTTTTCACCTAGCTCTTACTTTTTGTTTGAAAGTACATCATTGTCTTAAAGTCCTTGGATGTAATTGTGTAATTGCTTTTGGGGACGAGAATTAGGAGAATTCCCTTCAGATGTTGTGTTTTCCTTTTATCCCTTAAATATGATTTTTGTACAAAAGAACAGCAGACAAGAAAGCTCTGGGATAAATTCAACAGAAACAACATAAGAACCATCAGGGTCCCTGGGGGCCAAGAAAATAACCCTGATGAAGAAGCAACAGTGAAGACATCATTGCTAAGAGGAGAGTTCAGGCATCCAGATCCAAGAGGTCCGAAGGGTACCAGCTAAGAGACCCAAATAAAAATACTCCAAGACATAACCTATTCCAAATGACAAAAGCCACAAAGATAGAATACTGAAAAGAGTAATATATATCACTTCACTTGTCTTCCTGTTGTTCATCGATTTGCTGGAGCAGGCACCAGTAACATCTCCATATGTCCTGTTATGCTAGTGTAGCCCAAGGGCATCTGCTCGCTCCAGGAACAGGAAGAGCCTTAAACCATTCATTCAGGTCATGGGAATGAGGTCTATAATTGTTACTGGTTCTTGGCATATCAAATATAATATATCTTATGCATATATTATTTATCTTATGTATATATGCATATATACATATAGAATATATTTCTATATATGTATAAAGAAATTTCATATCAAGGAACATCAATAAGATTTTTTTTTTTTTTTTTTTGCGTCACACCGGCGATGCTCAGGGGTTTCTCCTGGCTCTGCACTCAGGAATTACTCCTGGCCATGCTCGGGGACCATATGGGATGCCGGGGATCGAACCCTGGCCAGCATGGGCCAGCTGCGTGCAAGGCAAACGCCCTACCCGCTGGGCTATTGCTCCGGCCCCAGATTTATGTGAGGCTAAAGTCACTGGGTTTCCGTGGAGATGAAGCTGGGGTCCCTTTCCCCCACCTCTGTCCTGTCTGGGGGCCCGGTGGACCCACCCACGAACTGCTCTCTGACTGTCAGCTATGATCCAGAGACACAGACACATGCGGCAGAGCTGCTACTGGCTCTCCCCATGGCATAGGGCCTTTGCAGCCGTGCAGTATATCAAACTAGTAGAAACCAACCAAGTTCTAGAAACTCATGGTCAATGCAAGAACAGAAATAGGCCAGATTAGCCCATAATAAACCAGAAAGAAAAAGGTCATGATTTGGGGCTGGAGCGATAGCACAGCAGGTAGGGCCTTGCACGCAGCCGACCGGATTCAATGCCAGGAATCCCATATGGTCCTCCGAGCACAGCCAGGAGTAATTCCTGAGCGAAAAGCCAGGAGTAACCCCTGAGTGTCACTGGGTGTGACCCAAAAAAAAAAAATGTATCATGATTTTATCAGTACCATTTCCATATATGGGTTGCAATGGTCAATATAATTGGTGCCAGCTGAGGGAGTTGGCATGGGGATCGGGGGTGAGTGGGAAATGAGGGTCTTTGGTGGTGGGAACACACTGGTGGTGGGATTGGTGTTGGGTGATGAGTCTTTCTAACTACTGTATTATGAAAAACTTTCTACTTTGAAAATCACGGTGTTCATTATTATTATTATTATTATTATTATTATTATTATTATTATTATTATTATTTTGGATCACACCAGGTGATGCTCAGGGGTTACTCCTGGCTCTGTGTTCCGGGAATTACTCCTGGCAGGGCTCAGGAGACCATATGGGATGCCGGGGATTGAACCCGAGTGGGCCACATACAAGGCAAGTGCCCTATATGCTGTGCTATCGCTCTGGCCCCAAATCAAGGTGTTTTAATAAAAAAAAATCAATGAAAAAAAATTTATGAGACCCTCTGGGCCTGAAGATAAAGGTGAGATATAGTCTGAGCATTGAATTTAGGCAAAGGGATATACATGATAATCCCTAAACATACGTATTATAAGGCACAATGTATAAGAGAAGAGAGAGAGAGAGTGAGATAGAGGAGGCAAAGTGCCTGCTATAGAGGCAAGCTGGGGGAGAGAGGATGGAATCTGGGGACATTGGTAGTGGGAAATGTGCAATGTGTACTGGTGGAAGGATGGGTGCTGCAACATTGTAGACTGAAACTCAATCATGAACATATTTGTAAATGTCTGTATCATGGTGTTATAATAAAAATGGAAAAAAACACAATGAAATCAAAGCCTCACCAGGAATAGTGTACCAAGACAGACTCTCACTCATTGCTCCACAATATGAAAACAGCTTTCTTTGCCTACTGCAGCTTTCTAATGCTTTCTGAATTGGCACATCTTTCATTATTGAGGCAAACAGCTCTTCAGATTGCTTCATGTTTAAAAAGGAGCTGTGCTAGCTTTGCTTAGGGTTTTTCTTTTGGCATATATGTGTGTATTTATACCTATATACAAGGACGTACTTGGTCAAAATTCTAACAAATACAGATTATTTGAAACACACACACACACACATGTGATTTTTGCTTTGCATGAGGCCCACCGGGTTCAATCCCTGGCATTCCATATGGTCCTCTGAGCACCTCCAGGAGTAACCCTTGAGCGTCATATTTGAAACACACATATATGCATCACACATATATATGTGTGTATATATCATGTATATACATATACATATATGTATATGTATATACATGCATATACTAGACTATGTACTGAAAATGCTATGTGGGATTCATTTGCTTTTTCAAATGGTAAACGATAGTTGTGGCTTTTTCTTTTTTGGGTCACACCAGGCAATCAGGGGTTACTCCTGGCTCTGCACTCAGGAACTACTCCTGGCTGGTGCTCAGCGGACCATATGGGCTGCCAGGAATCAAACCGGGTTGGCGGCATGCAAGGCAAACACCCTCCCCACTGGTCTATTGCTCTAGCCCCAGTTTCTTGTATAAATGTACAAGAGGTCTATGACAGAATGCTAAATGTTTATTGTAGTTTAAGATTATAAAAGTAGGAATGCAAAATTTCCCAGTTTTTAGATGTCGTTTAAATTACTCAGATTTAATTCAGAGTAAATATTTGTTGCTGTGGTTGTTTTAAAGTGGGCTCATTGCAGTGGGCTCAATACATAGTGTATTAATTGTCATTGGTGAAGGAATGTGAAGGAATTCATTACACTTTTAATAAGTTATTGTGAGGGCGGAGCGATAGCCCAGCGGGTAAGGCGTATGCCTTGCACGAGGCCGGCTCATGCCGGTCCAGGTTTGATATCCGGCATCCCATATGGTCCCCTGAGCACTGCCAGGAGTGATTCCTGAGTGCGGAGCCAGGAGAAACCCCTGAGCATTGCCGGGTGTGACCCAAAAAAGCAAAAAAAAAAAAAAAAAAAAGTTATTGTGATAAAATACAGTGTTCTGTTTTCAGAAAATATTTATGAATCACTTTACTATAGATTATCTCTACTGTAATGAGATAATAATTTAAACCAATCTTTCTTTTAAAATGTTATATATTTTAAAACATTATTGCTTTATAAAAGAAAATTGCTTGCTATATTTACACATTATCTCATAGAAAAATCTTTTTATCTTTCAATTGTTTCATTCCTACTTGATCACTTGATATCCTGTTACTCATTGATTTGCTCAAGCGGGTGCCAGTAATGTTTTCATTTGACCCTATCATGTGCCAGTGTAGCCCAATGACATCTGCTTGCTCCAGAAATACGAAGAGCCTCAAACCGTTCATTCAGAGTCTTTTTTTTTTTTTTTTTTTTTTTGCTTTTTGGGCCACACCCAGCAATGCTCAGGGGTTACTCCTGGCTCTGCACTCAGGAATCACTCCTGGCGGTGCTTGGGGGACCATATGGGATGCTGGGGATCGAACCCGGCCAGCACAGGCCGGCGGGCAAGGCAACGCCCTACCCGCTGGGCTATCGCTCCAGCCCCAAATTCAGAGTCTTGATGAAGAAGTCTGATCATCTTGTAGGTGGGTGGCCACGTGATCTTTTGACGTCCCGTGGGATCCAGTTGGTAACGACTGTAGTCCAGCGGTCATCTCCAAGTCGCATTACATGTCCAGTCCATCTGATTTTTGAACGCCTTGGCAAATGAGACAGCATCCCTGACTCTGTAACAGCGACAGAGGTCGGAACTCCGATTCCTTCTCTCACTTGAGTGAGGCGTGATATTCCAAGCATAGCTCTTTCGATTCCTCTCTGGGAGACCCGAATAGCATTCTCATCCTGCTTTCGTAGGGCCCAGATCTCTGAGGCGTATGTTAATGTAGGGAGAACAGTGGAGTCAAGAGATGTGCTGGGAGCTGGAGGTTCTTTGTCTTTTTAGCTATTTCTTTGATGTCTCCTGAAGGCGTTCCACGCCACTCTCTTTCTCCTGCACAGCTCAGGTTTTAGGTCGTTCATCAGGTTGACTTCTCGACCTAGGTACACATAACTGCTGCATTCAGAGATGTTTGTTCCATTGAGAGTGAATGGGGCCTCTGGAACTAGTTCATTTTTCTTTTTTTTTACATTTGTTTTGCCTGTTTAATCATAAACACACTCTGGAAGAAACCAATATTAGTGATTAGAGGTTGCTCAAGAAGATACTGCAATAACACACCTTCTTTTTAATACATCACGCATTATATATATATATATATAATATACATATACACACGCAATTATATATTAAGAATGTATATACAAAGCAATTATATATTAAGAATGCTAACTTAAAATCTAAGACTGAAATTTAGGCTTGCTTTAGGAGCTGAAACTGAGCAAAATAAACTTCATATAATTACTAAGTGAATTACATAACAATATAGAACCCTCAGATGATCTGCTTCTCAGACATTTTTAAAATCTGTGCTTCAAACCATTCTTTTCTATTTTCTTCTGAAAAGCCTAAGAAAATTTACAAAATTTCCATAGCTTTCTCCACATTTTTCACCGTGGAAACCAAGCTCAATAGTAGCCCACACACGGCTAAGTGGTTCTACATAGTCTGTGGTAAATCAGTCAGGTCCCTGTGCCTCTGGGTCTTCAAGCAGACCACGTAGAGGAGTGTCTGATGCTAGCAGAGAGATGTTTACACTCAAGAAACGAAGAACAGGCCTAATATGAGCAGAACATCAGAGATGCTTGGGGAAGGTCATCTGTTAGGTTCCACCGGTCATAGTATTTCACAGAACAATGCACATTCCAGCACTTTTCATCCAGGAAGGGAGAAGAGCTGTTGGGTAGATCTGAAACTTGAATTCTACAGAATGCTGCATCTCAATCCCTCGACCAACAGGCTAGGTTTGTTTTGTTTTGAGGAGTATGTAGCAATTCAAAATGGAAAGTCTGGGCTCCTGGCTGCTCCTGTTTGGTTTTTCCACCATTCGTCTCCGAGATCGTCTGCCATCTCCGTGCCGAACTCCTCCTGCGCTGACCACGGGCAGGAAAAGCAAACTGAAAGGCCAAATGCCCGGGAGTGAGCAGCGGGTGTCAACGCACGCGGATCCTGCACAGGAACACGGTCGCCTCCGCCCAGCAGCGCCGCTGCCGAGCCTCCCTGGAACTAGTTCATTTTTCATGAACATTGTTTTGTTGAGATTCAGCTGTAGACCTATCTTTCCACATTCTCGGTCAAAGTCAGCCAGCATTTGTGCCGCTTGGCTAATGTTTGGTGTTATTAGAACAATATCATCAGTGAAGCAGAGGTGGTGGTTCCGACCGTCTATCTTCAGTCCCATTTCTTTTTTATTTTATTTTATTTTTTTATTTTGGGTCACACCCGGCGATGCTCAGGGGTTACTCCTGGCTCTGCACTCAGGAATTACTCCTGGCGGTGCTCGGGGGACCATATGGGATGCCGGGGATCGAACCCAGGCCGGCATGGGCCGGCCACGTATAAGGCAAACGCCCTACCCCGCTGGGCTATCGCTCCGGCCCCTATCTTCACTCCTATTCCTTCCCATTCTAATTGCCTCGTGATGTTCTCGAGGGTGGCACTGAAGAGTTCGGTGAGATGGTATCACCCTGCTCAACCCCTCTTTTGACATCATTGATCACTTCCTTGTAGAATGGTGAGATCCTGGTGGTGAATCCGTAATAGAGCTCACGAAGAGTTTGAACATCCTGTTTGGCTAGGGCTTCGATGACCGCTCGGTCTGAACAGAATCAAAGGCTTTCTTTAAATCAATGAACGTTAGACAGAGCGGCATCTTGAACTTCCTACAAACCTCATTGAGCTTGGTTACCGTGTGGATATGGTCGATTGTGCTGAATTTAAAACACGTTCTGTGCTGTGGTAGAGCCTGCAGAAATGGTCTTTTGACAAAACACTTGTGTAAATTTTGATACTGCGTTAAAAACTAATTTTTTTTTTTTTTTTTTTGCTTTTTGGGTCATCCCAGTGATGCTAGGGGTTATTCCTGGCAGTGCTTGGGGGACCATATGGGATGCCAGGGGTCAAACCCAGGTTGGCCGCATGCAAGACAAACGCCCTATCTGCTGCACTATCGCTCCAGTTCCTAAAACTAATATTTTTTGGCTTTTTTTTTATTTGGGTCACACCCGTGATGCTCAGGGGTTACTCCTGGCTCTGCACTCAGGAATTACTCCTGGCAGTGCTTGGGGGACCATATGGGATGCTGGGGATCAAACCCAGGCCGGCACAGGCTGGCCGCGTGCAAGGCAAACGCCCTACCTGCTGGGCTATCGCCCGGGCCCCACTAAAACTAATTTTCTAAAGCTCCGCATAGTTACATGCACAATTGTCCATCCCACATCAGACCTTGTCTCCTTTACAAATTCACAGGAGCCATCTTATCTTCTGCATCTGCAATGAGAGGGAGAAAACGGCTAATTAGGTGTTTAGGATTAAATTTATTTAAAAAATGTTTCATCTGGCCAGAGAGACAATACTGGGGTTAAAGTACTTACCTTGCATATGGCAAACCCTAGTTCCATCCCTGGTACTACATATGTTCCCTGAGCACTGCTTTGAGCATAAAGCTAGTAATAAGTCCTAAGAACAGCTGGGTGTGGACCCTAAGCCCCATAAAATAAAGCAGGAGAACAAAATTTTAGAAAGGTTCAGCATAATTATATAATTTAATAATATTAAAATCGGGGCTGGAGCGATAGTCCAGCAGGTAGGGTGCTTGCCTTGCACGCGGCTGGCCCATGCCGGCCCAGGTTCGATCCCCGGCATCCCATATGGTCCCCTGAGCACCGCCAAGAGTAATTCCTGAGTGCAGAGTCAGGAGTAACCCATGAACATTGCTGGGTATGATCCAAAAAAAAGCAAAAAATAATAATAATATCAAAATTTATTACATTTTAATATTTTTTTTTAAAGTTCAACATAAAACTCATAAATTATGTGTTTATCTTAGCTATGGTAATAAATTTCTTAATCTAAAAAAAAACAATCAGGGGCCGGAGCGATAGCCCAGCGGGTAGGGCGTTTGCCTTGCACGCGGCCGGCCTGTGCTGGCCCAGGTTCAATCCCCCGCGTCCCATATGGTCCCCCGAGCACCGCCAGGAGTAATTCCTGAGTGCAGAGCCAGGAGTAACCCCTGAGCATTGCCGGGTGTGACCCAAAAAAAAAAAAGCAATCAAATAGAAAACTCTTTTTAAATTCCTCTTCTCTTGCTCTGAATTGTGAATTTCCCCTAGAATTTCTCCCTACAAGACAGTCATCCAGTGGACCAGAGGAGTAGGGTACCAACTCTCCACAAAGCCTACCGGAGTTCAATGACAGGTGTCTCATATGGTTCTCTGAGCCTGCCAAAATGATCGCTGAGGGCAGAGCCAAGAATAAGCCCTAAGCAAAGCAGGGTGAGCCCCCAAGTTTCCCCTTCCCCCAAATATATACCTATCTACATAAGGGGTTATTTACATAGGAAATAAGCAGATCTGCAAGTCTCAGTCATGAATGCTCCATAACCTGCACCCAGAGTGTTTCCGGAAGGACCAGGTCCCTCTTGGCTTCCAAGACGTGCAGATAGGACTGGAACTCAAGATAGTGTGGCTTGGGGGACGGAGAGATGATACAGACCATTGGGCACCTGCCTTGCACGTAGTCTATCTGGATTTGATCCTGGCACCACACCTGGTGCCCCCGCAGGAATGATCCCTGAGCACAGCAGTAATCACTGACCACCACCGGCCGTGCCACCCACCGCAAAAAACAAAATAGAACAAAAACAAAACAACAACCCATCTACATCCAGGTAATAAGCAAATCTGCTTATTTACTTTATTGAGTCTCAGTAACGAATATCCGATAATCTGGACCCAGAGTGGTTATGGAAGGACCAGATTTCTTGCTGGCTTCTTGTATACCCCAAGTCAGGAGTGGACCCCAAAACATGATTGCAGTTTAATTTTAACAACGATCACGATCACGATCACGATCTTCCCGTTAATCATCTATTTGCTAGAGCGGGCACCAGTAATATCTCAATATGTCCTGTCACATGCTGTAGAGCCAAGGGCATCGGCTTGGTACAGGAACATAAAGAGGCCTCAAACCATTATATTAGGTCATGAGAATGATCTAATATAATTGTTACTGGCATTTGGCATATCAAATACAACACGAGCAGCTTGCTAGGCTTGCCGTGGGGGAGGCATACTCTATAAACACCTCCAAATAAAGCCTTTATTGATGAACAGTGCCGCTTAGCCGCAGCAGCCAGGCTGTGATGGGCTGGTCGGCTGGGTGGAGTTCTGATGAGAGGGAAGTCCAATGTGGAAAATGGCGGCGCCCATGGAGTGGGGTGGGGTCGTCTGGCTTGTTGTGAGGTTCTGCCGGGTGGTGGGCCAGGCTGGAACTCACCATGCCTCCCGACTGCCTCATGAACGGCTGGGCACAGGGAGAGCAAGGAACCGCTCTGCCCCATGTCTGAGAGTCTCTGGACCAGCATACCTGGGCCGGATTGAGGAAGAAACTGCTCCAGGGTGGGTGTCGATGATCCGGGCTGTGATGGGCTGGTCGGCTGGGTGGAGTTCTGATGAGAGGGAAGTCCAATGTGGAAAATGGCGGCGCCCATGGAGTGGGTGGGGGTCGTCTGGCTTGTTGTGGAGGTTCTGCGGGGTGGTGGGCCAAGGCTGGAACTCACCATGCCTCCCGACTGCCTCATGAACGGTCTGGGCACAGGTTGTCAATTTTAACAAATTAATAAAAAATTTAATAAATTTTGGTGCTGTGACGGATAGCTAATACAGAGGTAGGGCACCTGCCTTGCACATAGTTCACCTGCCCGTGGCCCGGCGGG
Organism: Cryptotis parvus; assembly: GCA_021461705.1. Taxonomy (NCBI): domain Eukaryota; kingdom Metazoa; phylum Chordata; class Mammalia; order Eulipotyphla; family Soricidae; genus Cryptotis; species Cryptotis parvus. Next base: position 9,034 of record JAJIBD010016443.1, on the reverse strand, counting down.
AGTGATTCCTGAGTACGAATGCAGGACTAATCACTGGGCATTACTTAGTGTGGCTCCCAAAGAAAACAAAACAGGATTAGAGCATCCAGTCCCACGAGAACCTCAAACGCACTGTTGCTCGGCTTGGCCCTCCTGGCTTTCCGTCGGCCCTCCGCCCGCGCGCTGCCATTGGTCAATTGGATCTGGAGTTTCAAAAATGGCGGCCCGTGCGTCGCGGGAAGTGCCGAGCTGGCCTAGCCTGCAAGTGCCCGTAGCGTGTCGGAGTGAGGCTGACCCAGCTGTCTGCGCCGTAGTGACCAGGCGGGCTAAGTGGGGAGCGCTGGTGGCCAGGGGTGGCGTGGCAGGTCGGCGTGAGACGACGTCCGTCTGCATTTTCCTAGCCCAGACGCGCGGGTCGGGAGCTGGGAGCTCCGCGGCGGCCTGTCTGGCCGTGTGGGCGTGCATGGCCCCGGGCGTCGGACCGTGGAACACTCTGGTGGGCTCCCAGCGCCCTGATCACTGAAGTCAGTGGGATAGTGTGGTCTGAGAAGTTCCCAGGCCACCCTGGAGAAGTAGATTTCTTACTTGCCACGTTTGAGAAAAAAGACGCCACTTAGCAGTTATTCGCTGGGCTTCAAAAGCTTTCGTCTGTTGGGGGTGGGGTGTCACACCGGCAATACTAGGGGTTACTTCTGTTTACAATTTTAGACCTCATTCCCATGACCTGATGGAATGGTTTGAGGCTCTTTATGTTCTTAGAGCAAGTAGATGCTCTTGGGCTCTACTAGCATGAGACAGGACATATGGAGACGTTACTGGTGCCCGCTCCGAGCAAATCGATGATGAACGGGGATACAGTGATACAGTGATACTTCTGTTTCTGCACTCAGGAATTATACCTGATAATGGTCGGGGGACCATATGGGATGCCGGAGATCGAACCACGGTAGCCCCCAAGGCGAGCAAGCCCCCAAGCCATTGGCTCAGGCTCCTAAAACATTTTCTGACCTCTTCCCCAAGCACACAGCCAGAAATTTTTTTAGTGGAACCTCGGGTATATAGACGTATAAGATAGGTAAACAAAGCAAAAATTTATTGATAATGAATTATAAAAAAGATTTATTGAGTAGATTTTGGTTTGGGAGCTTCTCCCCTGCACACTGGCATTGTTCCTGGGTGCTTCGTGCGCTGGGATCCCCGGAAGCTGCTGCATGCAACACAAGTGTCTTACTGCCTGAACTAACTCTCTGGCCCCAGGAGACTTATTTTAAAACAATTTTTATGTATCATTTGTTATGCCGCACACTAAAGCATCAAATTACTCATGCATTAATAATCCCCTTTGTGGATGGGTGTTGGAACATTGTATGACTGAAACCCAATCATGAACAACTTTGTAATGGTGATTAGATTAAAAAAATGGATTTAAAAAAAATTTCCTTTGTAGTGGGAGTTGCTGGGATGGACTGTTTGGATCAGGCGCTGGGCAGTTTCTCTGAGATTATATGTGTGCTGGCGCTGTGAGGTTGCCCGAGTGCTGACGCCAAGTTTGAGTGGGTCTGTGTTCCCTGCCTGATGCTCAAAATCACGGAGGCCCCAGGTGCCAGTGAACCATGCTTGATGAGGTCTGAAAGACCATGGGTGTGTGATCTTAACTACCCAGTTGTAGGTCAGCATCAAGTTTGAACTGGTCTCTTTGGCTCCCGAAGGTACTAGATTTTGAATGTACCAGAGTACCTTTGCCCTAAACCAGGGCAGCAGTTCCCAGGAACTGCAGGCCTGTGTGCCCAAGGATAGCTGCATGCCAAGTTGGTTCAGCCTTGGGGGCTGGGCTTCACTCTTACACTGCCCCTAGGTACCTGATCACCCAGATTGAGAGGGCCTGAGTGTGTTCTAGGCTCCAAATTGCCAACCTGGTAGTCTCTGGCCGCCCTGCTGTGATCACACAAGTCTGTGTAGGTGAATAACCTGTGTATGTGGGGCTGAAGGAGCAGCCGAGCCACAGAGCAGGCAAGACGCCTGCTAACTGAAATGCATTGGTGGGCATGGTCTGCTACCTCCAAGCTGCGGCTGTCGGCTGGGGTAGCTGAGTCTGTTGGCAGGGCCAGGTAGGCAGCCGGCTACTCACTTGCCTCAGGAGTAGCATCTCCCAGCCAGAAGGAAAGATACTGCCGATGAGCCGGAGTGATAGTACAGTGGAGAGGGCACTTGCATGCAGCCAACCCGGTTTGGTCCCCGCATCCCATATGGTCCCTCGAGTACCGCCAGGAGTAATTCCTGAGTGCAGAGCCAGGAGTAACCCCTGAGCCTTGCTGGGTGTGGCCCCCCAAAAAAGCAATAATAAATAAAAGATCCTGCTGAAACAGTGCCTGCCCCTGGGGCTGACTCCTGTATCTAACTTGGTCAGTCACCTATCATTCAGTTGGTGCAAAAATAGAGCTGGAATGCTGGAGAGATAATACAGGGCGATAAATTTATTCATTATTTTCATTGTTATAAGATAACATTGCATTATAACATTATTTACGACTTTGGGTGAGCATTAGTATAAATAAACATGTTTCCTTTCTTGTAACCATTTATTTGGTCTCTATTTGGGGTTTGCACACAGGGTAGTGCTCAGGGATAACTTCTTTCTCCCTGCATTAACATACGCCTCAGAGACCTGGGTCCCACTAAAGCAGGATGAGAATGCTATTCGGTCTCCCAAAGAGGAATCCAAAGAGCTATGCTTGGAAATCGTCTCACGTCTCACTCAAGTGAGAGAAGGAATCAAGTTCTGACCTTCGTCGCTATTCCACAATCAGGGACGCTGTCTCGCTTGCCAAGGCATCGAAAATCAGATGGGCTGGACATGTAATGCGATTTGGAGACAACCGCTGGACTAGAGCTGTTACCGACTGGATCCCACGGGATGTCAAAAAATCATGTGGCCGCCACCTACAAGATGGTCAGACTTCCTTGTCAAGACCCTGAAGGAACGGTTTGAGGCTCTTCATATTCCTGAATCAACCAGATGCCATTGGGCTACATTGGCACGTGATAGGGTCCAATGGAAATGTTACTGGCGCCTGCCCGAGCAAATCGATGAATAACGGGATTCAAGTGATCAAGTGATCACTCCTGGAGGTTCTTGGGGCCCAAATAGGGTGCTGGGGATCCAACCCAGGTCAGCGTGCAAGGCAAATGCCTTACCTGCTCTCTCTCCAGCCCCTTATTTTTTCCTTTATTTTTTTTTATTGTAGCTTAGGTAACATGGTTACAATGTTACCTTTCATTGTTTTTATTTTAATCATCTGGGGATGACACACCTAGAGATGTTCAGGAGTTACTCCTGACTCTGTACTCAGAGTTCCCTCCTAGTAGGGCTCAGGGGACCATATGAGATGCTGGGGATCAAACCGGGTGGGCCCGTGCAGGGAACACCCTACCCACTGTGCTATTACTCTGGCCCCCTAACTTTGAGCATTTTATACATTGTGCTTTTCACCACTGCCACAGTGCGGAATCCCCTTCTCACTTCTGGCTCCCGCTTCCTTCCCCTCTCCCTCGCTGCTTTGTAATTAAAACCGAATTTGCCCAGTGTTGTCATCATTCAGTATTGCCTGTTCCTTGTTTTGTTTTGTACTGTAGGTGAGTGCGATCATCAGTATTTGCCCTCCTCCCTCTTGATTTTTTCGCACACGCCCTCCAGGTCCATCTAAATCGCAACATACTGCAGGGTCACGCCTTTGCTTATAGGTACATAATACCCCACTGTGGGGAGTTGGGGTGGGCAGAACGAGAGTACAGCAGGGAGGGTTCTTGCTTTGCCTGGGACCAACCTGGGTTCAATCCCGGCATCCCATATGGTCCCAAAAGCACTGCCAGGGGTGATTCCTGAGTGCAGAGCCAGTAAGCCCTGAGCATCGTAGGATGTGACCCAAAAAGAAACAAAATTCCCACTGCGTATGCTATGACTTCTTTGTTCATTCGTCTGTTGTAGGATATTCAGGCTGTTCCCGTATCCTGGCTATAGTACTCAGTGCTGCCGTGGACATAAGTGTGCATGGACATAAGTGTGAATACATCTTTTTGAATTAGTGTTTTTGTGTTTTGGAGGTAGGTGCCAGGAAGTCAAGTACAGAGTCATGTAGAAGCTCTATTTTTACGCTTTCAAGTCTCAATATTGATATTTTCCAGGAGTCTGACATTGGTGGGAGTGAGGGCTCCTTTCTCATCACATCTCTGCTGGCACTGATTCTTTCCCATCTTTTTTGATTCTTCTTGTCCTGGCAGACATAAGGTGATAGATAGCTCGTTGTTATTTTGATTTGCATATCTCAGATCAAATAATGATTCTTTTCCTAGCCTATTGTCAACGATATGTCCTTCTGTTTTGTTTTGCTTTGTTTTGTAACCTAGGTTATGTGACTATACTTTTTTTTTTTAGTTACACCCAGCGATGCTCAGGGGTTACTCCTAGATCTGCACTCAAGACTTACTCCTGGCATTGCTTGGGGTACCACATGGGATGCTGGGGATCGAACCCTGGTCTGCAGTGTGCAAGACCAACGCCCTCCCCACTGCTCTGTTGCTCTGGTTCCCGTGACTATACTCTTTTTTTTTTTTTGCTTTTTGGGTCACACCCGGCAATGCTCAGGGGTTACTCCTGGCTCTGCACTCAGGAATTACTCCTGGCGGTGCGCGGGGGACCATATGGGACGCCGAGGATCGAACCCGGGCCGGCACAGGCCAGCCGCGCAAGGCAAACGCCTCCGCTGGGCTATCGCCTCCCGCCCCCACCGTGACTATACTCTCGACTCTGAGACCATCTGGTATTTGTCATCATCCTAGTGATGCTCAGGGGACCATATGTGGTGCCAGGGATCTAACCATGATGTCTATGTGAAAAAACAAGTGCCCAACCCTCTGCACTATTTCTCACCTTTTTGTCCTTTCCAGGGAAGTATCTGTTCATCTCCACCCCCGCCACCTTTTTATTTATTTATTTATTTATTTATTTATTTATTTATTTATTTATTTATTTATTTATTTATTGCTTTTGGGTCACACCTGGCGATGCTCAGGGGTTACTCCTGGCTCTGCACTCAGGAATGACTCCTCCCGCCACCTTTTAAAAAGAAAAAGTTGAAACTTAATTTTTTTTTGGAGGTGACCAGTTTTTTACAGGAATACAAATGTGTATGTATTTAATTAGATTAATTATTACTTTCCTGCTCCTCAAGGTGTTGCAGGTGTGGTTGCAGTGCCTGGCTGCATCAGCAGGTGGCAGACAGGAGACAGGCTTGTCTACACCCAGTGCTCTGCCCCTTGGCCCTGGATGGTGGATGGTCTGACATAGAAAAAGACTGGGCCCCTTGGGATGAACCCAGAGCCATGGCAGAGCCTGGCAAGTTACCCATGGTGTATTCGATATGCCAAAAACAATAATAATAATGGACAAGTGACTTTATTACTTTATTTATTTAATTTTTGCTTTTTGGGTCACACATGGCAGTGCTCAGGAATTACTCCTGGCAGTGCTCGGGAACGATATGGGATGCTGGGGATCAAACCCGGTTAATGCATGTAAGGCAAATACCTCCTGCTGTGCTATCACTCTAGCCCCAATTATTTTACTTTTTTTTTTCTTTTTGGGTCACACCTGGCGATGCTCAGGGGGTTATTCCTGGCTCTTTGCTCAGGAATTACTCCTGGTGGTGCTTGGGGGGGGGCCATATGGGATGCCGGGGATCGAACCTGGGTTAATGCATGTAAGGCAAACGCCCTACCCGCTATGCTATGGCTCGGACCCCAATTACTTTACTTTTTGGTTTTTACACTATACCGTGCAATGCTCAGAGATTACTCTTGGCTCTTTGGTCAGGATTCAGTCCTGGTGGGGGATTATATGGGGACTATATGAATCTGGCTCAGCCTCATGCAAACCAAATGCCCTCCCCCGCTGTACTATTGTTCGGTCTGTTTGTGTGTTTTAGGAATACAATATTACCATATTATACCCACACTAAATTGTTGATATTACCCCACCATAGTCCATTTTACCTTTTCAGTCAACTCCCACAACACTTGGTAACCTCTACTTCAGGGTAAGAGTCTGAGGGGTTTAGTTTCACTGGACATACAATGTATGTCCAGTGAAACTAAACCCTTTATGTCCATCTTGCTTTATTTCTTTATATCCACACATGATTGTGGTCATCTGGTACTTATCTTTTTTTCCTGTAACTTATTTCACTTAATTCCATCCTCTAGCTCCAGCCATGTTGTAGCAAAGACAAGATTTCAACTGTTCTCATTCTGTTGTATTCTTTTTAATCATATTTCTGTGTCTAGTTTTCAGCTGTTGGGTATCTTGAGTTGCTTCTTAGGTATTCCAAATAGCACTGCAATAAGCACATTTCTGTTGTGGCTCGGCGGGGTCCGCAATATCTGACCCCCTGACAGCAGGGACGGAGCGGTGAGTGGACTACATGTTTCTCTGGAAGGTCATCTCCATGATAACCTCCTTGCACCCTCTATTGTATGATTTTTTATTTTTTTTTAAATTTTTTTTTGCTTTTTGGGTTATACCTGGCAATGCTCAGGAATTACTCCTGGCAGTGCTTGGGGGACCATATGGGATTCCCAGGATCGAATCCTGGATCAGCCGTGTGCAAGGCAAACACGTTACCCACTATACTATCGCCTCCAGCCCTGAGCCCTCTGTTGTAGCCGCCGCGATACTCATAGCCTGCACAACTTCTCTTTTGAGTGACTTTTTATGTCATTCTGGTGCATTTACTTGCATTTCTCGCTTCACAATATACGCGTGCCATACTCTCTAGAATTTCAGTGCGCACATGCCCCAAGAAGGGAAAGGCATGTTCCCAGTGGTGACGTGTTCTCAATTTAGACCCCTTCCTCAGGGCCAATAATTTCAAACCAGAGAGACCCTCGCTCTATCGCGTATGTCAAATGAGGAAAATGTTGAAGATGAATCAGCTACTTTACTGACTAGAGTGAAAGTAAGTTTTGGACCCCTCAGGATTTTCTTTATTTTTTTTAAATGGGTCATACCCAGCAATGCTCAGGGGTTACTCCTGTCTCTGCACTCAGGGAATTACTCCCTGACGGTGCTCAGGGGACCAGATGGGATGCCGGGATCGAACCTGGGTCGGCCGGGTGCAAGGCAAACGCCCTACCTGCTGTGCTATCATTCCGTGCCTCCCCCTTAGGGTTTCCTGTGTGGTTGCTAAAACCTGCCTAAGCCCTTCTCAGTATTTGCAGTGGAAAATGTGGTTTAGTGATGAGGCCAAAATAAAACTCCACACCTTAAGTCCTTCTGTGGGAAAATTTCCAGGGGTTCGATTAACCTATGAGATGCTGACAGGTGAAGGAGAGGCGGGCAGGCAGGATAAAGAAATCAAGCTGCCTTGCCTTGTGCTGATTAGCTCATGCCTGTGAGGCAGCGTTGGGGGCCTGGGAAAAGATTAACGTTGATGCTGAATTTACAGGACTTTATACAAGGAATTTTTCAGGGAATTTCCGAGCCATAAGCGAATTTCTGGGGAAATTAACAGATGCAGTTCACAGACAGATTAAGAATAAAGAAACTCAGCAACATCTATTAAGATAGGTAGCTTTTGAGAATGCCAGTGAAGATGGTCAGGCGACCTTTGTGCCCTATGAGAGAGGACATCATGGGGTATTTAAAGGTGCGTCGTAACATTGGCTGGATCAAACATCACACTTGTACATGCCACTGAGACCTGTGCAGTCCAGAGGCAAGCTCAGGATAATTGGAGTAAATCAGATGATCTCCACAGGGGATACAGAGCCCCTCACAATCCCATTCAAGGGCACCATGGGACCTTGTCCAAGGTTCGGTAGAGAAATCATTGGGCAAGACACTGCCGTTCAGCTGGTAATCCTCTGAGAAACTGGAGGAGGGGCCAGCCTTAGGCCTCACAAATTCAAAGTAGATGCTTTAATTGCTGTGAATTGGGGCATTTTCGCAAAGACTCCCGGACCCCTCCTGGCACTGTCATCTCAGGACAGCCACCCAATAATCCTCTTCTGGGAAACTGGGCAAGGGGCCAACCCCCAGACATTGCGGAATCGGGACACTCCCATCTTTCCCATCTGCCCCTGTCCACCCCCACCCCCCACCCCCAGCCTGAATCTACAGAGCTACAATCAACAGATTCAGTGCAACCTGCTGCCATAGGGAGTGCTGCTTTTGGATATCCCCTGCCCTGACACCATTACAGCAGCACCAGCCCAATGCCCCTACAAATTAAAATCTGGAATAAAAGGGCCCATCCCACCAGGCACTGTGGGTTATTCCTTTTTTTTTTTTTTTTTGCTTTTTGGGTCACACCCGCGATGCTCAGGGGTTACTCCTGGCTCTTCACTCAGGAACTACTCCTGGCAGTGCTCGGGGGGACCATATGGGATGCCAGGGATCGAACCCGGTCGACTGCATGCAAGGCAAATGCCCTACGCGCTGTGCTATCGCCTCTGGCGTCTGTGGGTTACTCCTAGGGAGAAGCAGACTGACCGTCAAGGGAATCACAGTTCATGTAATGATAGATTCTAACTTTTTAAAAATTTTTTTCATTTATTAAACACTGATTTACAAAGTACAAAGCTTTTCACAGTATAGTTGTTAGAAAGACTCATTATTCAGCACCAGTCCCACCACCTGTGCTCCCCACCACTATCAGAGACCCCCATTTCCCACCCCCCATCCCTATCCCCTTGCCTGCCCCTTAGCCTGCATCAATTATGTTGATCATTACTGCCCGTATAAGGGAATGATATAGACAAAGTTATTGCTTTTTTTGGTTTTTGTTTTGTTTTTTCTGGGTTGTTCTGTGGGAGTCTCGCCAATTCTGTTCTTGGATTAACTTTCTGGGTTTCCAGAACACAGTGCTTTTCTACTGCCAACCCAGGACTCACTTCCCTGTCGGGGCTCTGACCAGCAGCCCCGGCACGAATGAGGAAGACCTAGATCTTGCTGGACTTCATCCCTGCAGAAGAAGGAAAAGGAATGGACTTGGGATAAACT
>JAJIBD010016442.1:0-30299 GCA_021461705.1 Cryptotis parvus | reverse complement strand
AAGACCTGATCCTAACATCTAGTACTTTCTAAGATAGTTGCGAGGTCACTGAGCAGAGGTGGAGATGGAGGAATGGGAGGAGAGACCCAAATCCCCACTCCAAGTCCTGCCAGCATGGCCCCTCCCCGCACATGTGACAGAACCCTTGGAGCTATTTTGGACTCAGCCAGGGGCTGGCAGAGCCCTTTACTGCCACCAGAGCTACATGGGGTGTTTCCATGTGGGTCTGAGAGGCGCTGCTGTGGGTCTGGAGTGGTTGGGTCTGAATCGTCTCTCTTCGGGGTTGCCAATGGAGCTGCAACCCCGTTTCGGTGTTGTGCCCTGTGTTTTTAATTATTTCTGCAAGAATATGCATTGTTTCTACAATGAACAAAAACTATTTGGGGGAATAAAAGGATAAGCAGGTCAGTTAATCAAAAGCACAGTTCAATCATGAGGAATAGAGAGATCACTGGGGTTTTAGGAGAGGCTAAAAGTGATGATAACATGTGGGACTACTGTCAGATTAGTCCAGCAGATGCAAGCGCTGACTGCGCACCTTGGAAAGTTGAGCTTGTAAGAAAGATCAGCCTCAGTACCCACTTCCAGAGGATACTAGAAAGCTACACATCTGTTAGGATCAGAGCAGGTAAATATAATATATACCCCCCATGTAAAATGTAGCAATTCATGCACTGAGAGGGAGGGAACTGAAGGAAATTACATCAAAAGACAGAGGTCAGGAGTAAAAGGGGGCCATAAGATTTGCAATTGTGAATATACACCCCTAAGTTATCAAAATAAATTGCCATGATTGCGAGAAACCATCAAAGGAGCAGGACTTGAAGAAGTTGAGTTTATAGGAGAAAAGTGAGCAAAATGGGAGGCACTCTTGCACTAGGATAGAAAAAAAATGTAAACATTGAAGTTCAAGGGGAGGCATTTATCAGATTTGAAACACTCATGAGATAGAAAACTTACCCATCTGCGACGCTCTATAGTTTGTTCTGCAAGGCATAAATATACCAGAACTAGGAAGATAAAAAGGCATAAATATATCAGAACTAGGAACATAAAAAGATCATCACAACTGTATTCTGTCATTCAGTGGTTTCCTTTCTCTTGCGCCTCACTTTTTGAATCTGACACCCTCTTTGAAATGCTAATCTTTTGTGGCAGAATTAGCATATAACACATGTTCTACTTAAGGCACCATATCAAACAAGCTGGGCTCTACCTCTGGCCAGCCCATTCAGTCAAGAAAGCTGGACAGATCAAAAATGATTTTTTGGTCATCATGTCAAAGTGTTCTACTGAGAATGTATTCATTTATTGTTTCCTGAAGGTTTGAGCAATATTCCCATTTCCCACACAAATGTATGTTTGAGCCCATTTACATGCTATTAATACTCCACTTTAGTGTAGATCATTTTATTGCCAAGCTAGTTCTAATGATTTATTAGGTATTTCTTCACGAAAGGCTGAGAAGTTGTTATTTCCTCCACGTGGAAGATATATGTATGATTAAATAAAAGAGGACTACAGATCAGTTAAGTGTCTTCTCTAAGGTCATCTCATACATTTGAAGGACAGAGCCAGGGTTAAGACTTGGACTCTCTGACTTGTCCCACCCCAAGAGGTCCACTGGGCCACACCACCTCTCCACGGGATGACATAACATGCCGTCAGGAGCAGATGTTGCCTGTCACCCTGATCATTCATTATAGCCATAAGAAGGTGCAATTACAAAGAAGAATTTTTTTCAAAAGTACATCTGAAACAAAGGCTTAGAAGTCAATGTCTAAACAGTGGCGACATTTTGAGCCTCACCTACCTGCTGATGGTCTCTCAGCAGGACTCTGAGTCACGGCACTCATAGAATGGAAAAGACCTTTTCATTCTAAATATTCATTTTAAATATTCATCTAAAAATAAGAAAAGGGAAACACAGAGAAAGGACACAGTCATCTGCTGACTTAAAGGAATAAGAGTTGGGGGTTGCCACTGTCCCAAATTTATTAGAACTACTTATCACCTCCACCTTATCCTACCTGTCTTTTTTCTTTGTTAAAGGGCCATTTGCCATAAGCGATGGGAGGAATGACTTTAAATGTCACTAAGAAAAATAGGCTATAGACTTGATCTAGAAGAGAACATCCTCTGCAATTCTTTCATTATGCCAGAGAGAAAACTGATGAGAAAAGTAAGCTTGAGAATAAATCTGAGGGTTATACGACTCATTCAAAGCAGAACCAACTCTGTAGCAGAGGACCATGTTTTCCAGCCTAGATCTATTTTTCACACACTTCAGAAGTAACTAGTTTAATATTTTTTTATCATTTGTATAATAAACTCTGTTAAAGACCTATCATATACTGGAAGTTTGTGAAAACATAGGCATTGCTTTCAAATAACTTACAATTGAAGAATGATAATAATGTGACTAGCAAAAATAACACAAATTTTAAATTAAATTATTCTGTTGATAATAGATAAGAGGAAAATATAGGCTTTGATAGCCTAAGAGCTGTCGTCTCTGTAGTGATTTAACCTTAAAAGGCATATCTTTAAAAGGCATAAAATTTTAGGATGTATGAAGGACTACACAGAACACCTGGACTTCCCCTATGCCCTCTCAAGGTATCATTTTGTATCATACACCAAGATGTTTCATCCTGTTTTATTTGAAATTACTGTGAATGGGGCAGGGAGTAAACATTATACACACCTTGCATTTGGCATATGTAAATACAGAGTTTCCAACTGATATTGTCCATGATTTAAAGAATTGTTTATAGGATTCCTCCTCCTCCTCCTCCTATTCTTCTTCTTTTTAAGTATTTTATTATAGCACCATGAGATATACAATTACAAAGATGTTCATATTTGGGTCTTGGTCATACAGTGTTCCAGCACCCATCCCGCCACCAGTGCCCATCTCCCACCACCAATGTCCCCGATTCCCTCCCCTCCCCAGCCCTCCTCCATGGCAGGTTCTTTATTTCTTTCCATTTCTCTCTCTTTCTCTTTTCCTTCCTTTCAAGACTATGGATTACAGAGCATACATTAAAGGGTTGTCATGTGTATCTTTTTGCCTCTAATGCTCAGTTCTAGGTTGGCATTAGTACCCTCTACAATTGTTAGCACACTGTTCCATTTTCTGTCTTACCTAGCCTCTGACTCCCACACGGTTGTGATAATTTCCACCTTTGACAAGACCTCCTGATACATGTTTCACTTGACCTTGGATATTGGTATCATAATATGTACATATATATTTATGCCATGCAAATAAATGCAGTCATTCTATATTTGTCTCTCTCCTTCTGGCTAATTTCACTCAACATGATCCTCTCCATGTCCATCCATTTTGTGGGAAAATTTCATAACTTCGTTTTTCCTAACAGCTGCATAGTATTCCATTGTGTAGATGTACCAAAGCTTCTTTATCCAGTCATTGATTCTCGGGCATCTTCTTGTTCTTGTTCTTGGTCTTGTCCTTGTTGTTGTTCTTCTTGTTCTTCTTGTTCTTGTTCTTGTTCTTCTTGTTCTTGTTCTTGTTCTTCTTGTTCTTGTTCTTGTTCTTCTTGTTCTTGTTCTTGTTCTTGTTGTTCTTGTTGTTGTTGTTGTTCTTCTTCTTCTTCTTGTTCTTCTTGTTCTTCTTCTTACTCTCCTCCTCCTCCTTCTCCTCCTCCTCCTCCTTCTTCTTCTTCTTCTTCTTCTTCTTCTTCTTCTTCTTCTTCTTCTTCTTCTTCTGCACCTGCTTCTGCTTCTTCCTTTTCCTTCTTCTCCCTTCTTCTTCTTCATCCTTCTTCTTCTTTTCTTCTTCTTCATTTTTCTTTTTTGCTTCTGCTTCTTCTTCTTCCTCCTCCTCCTTCTTCTTGTTCTTCTTCTTGTTCTTCTTCTCCTTCTCCTTCTCGTCCTACTCCTCCTCCTTCTTCATTCTTCTTCTTCCTCTTTTTCTTCCCTCTTCTTCCCTCTTCTTCTGGTTTTGGGGTCACACCCAGTGTTTCTAAAATGATACTCACAGATCCATGTGTTGAGATTGCTCCTGGTAGTGTTCAATATACCACAATGTGCTGGAGATTGTACATGGGTTTCCTGCATAAAAAAGAATGTGCATAAGCTGTTGAGTTATATCTCTGACTTAGGAATATTATTCAAATGAGAAGCATTTATGAGTAACTAAAACAGAAAACATATTTAGCTTTCCCCACTCTACATTCTGATTTTGAAAACTGTGGGTATTAATTGAGTAATGGAGCAAGAATATTATGGTGATATAATTTTATATTATGCACAGTTAGGGTAGGGTCAGGCATCTATGTGTTTTTGATATTCAATATAAGAGGCATTTTTGAGCTATAGATATTGATCAAAGGATAGAGTTGTGCCCAGCTTGCATGGGACCCTGAGTCCCATCCATTACATTCAATGCCTCCCAAGTATTGCCATCATTAATTATTTAATGATGGCTTCTACTGATTACCACTTATCTTTGCAAAAGTTCAAAATTCACCTGTTAAAAATGTATTCCAGTAGTTTTTCAATCATAGAATGCAATTTCATCTTCAAAATAGTTTTTAAAATATGTATTTTTACTTTGTCCAAAGTCGCAAAAACTACTATAGTAATAAAACTAAATAAGAACTAAATAAAATATTTAGTAATTTTTATGTTTTAATTTTGTTACTTATCAATTATTTTTTCCAGAATCACTTTTTAAATTTTCTTACTTCTTTGTATATGGTGTGAGTTAGGGATCTACTTTATTTTTCTTTTTTTCACCCTCTTTGCCAGGTGACTGTCCAGTTTTTCCCATAATTTTAATTAAAGAGAATTTTTGTTCCTTTGTAAATTCTTGGCTCCTTTTTAATAAATTAACCACATATGTGTGGTTTTATTTCTGGACTCTCAGTTCTGTTTCATTGATCTGTGTGTCTAATTTGATTCTATTTTCGTGTTCCTTTGTTATTATTTTGAAGTATATTTTCAAGTTAGTGAAATACAGTGCCATTTTGTTCTTTCCTTTTTCAAAAATGTTCTTTGGCTAATTAGTCTTTAATACTTCAAAATTGATTGCATGCACTTATTCTATTTATGTACACAATACTGTTGGGGCTTTCTCCCACAAATAGGTATGTTTAGACATATTCATATATAAATATGTAAATAGGCATTTTAAGGTAAGAAAACTATTTAAGGATGATAATTCTTCTAATCATGAGCATAGTTATCTTTCCATACCTTATAGCACCTACTTCCCTCTTATAGTTTTCTAAGTATTTAACTTTTTAGTCTAAATTTCTTTCAATGTATTTAATTATTTTGGTGCAATTATAGATGGCATATACTTTCTGACTTTTGTGCAATAAATTTTATTTAATTTTATTTATAGGAGAGATAGACAAAAATCCTCATTCTTTAATAATGAATAATTTAGCATATAAAATTAGATTGATTATTATAGCAGTGGTATACATGACCTGAATCTACCTACAGAAAGAGAAACTATTTTTAGAGTATCAAGTTCATTAAACAAAATATGATTCTCTTTTTTCATCCTTTCTGTCCCCTAAACCTTCTCTTGCCCCCCATGCATGCATAGCCTGCTTGTCAGGTTTGATAAGCAAATGAGTTAAATAAATGTTTGCTGTAATTTGGTCCACAAGCTAGTCATGTTGCAAGTTTATTTTGAAAGTAAAACTTGTGAGATACCTGAGAAGAGTCAGTATGAACTAAGAAACTTCTCCATTACTAGAAACATTTCCAGTGATAATGTATTTCACTAACAGAGAAATCACTAGTTGCTTGCATTAGCTCAGTCTCTCTGAGATTTGCAGAGATGAAGCCTGGCTCATAACTAGGTGGAGAATTCAGGGCCCCCTTTCCTTAGTCTCTATGGGAACTTGTTCAGTTTTCATTCCTTAGAGAAGCCTTCAACTTGCCAGTGATTTCAGTCCTGTGTGTACATTCATTTGCGCACATACATGCGGTATCTGGAAAGGAGCAGGGCAGATAGATTGATCAAAGCCTTCTGGTGTAGCATTTCCCTCTTCAGAAGATAAGAAAATGCCTGTGCTGAATCAGTAACCACTTATGAGAGCCCTTTTCAGCTCTTTCAGAACAACTGTGAGGCAGAGGAGAAACCACTGATGTTGCGAATGACAATGAATCAATCCCCTGTTCAGCTACTTCAGAATCGCTGTTTATTTCTCTTCAAAGTTAATTCAAAAATGCCTTTCCTGTGTCTTGGTGTTGTTTATTCTGGACTGATCTTATCCTTCCCATTTATCTATCTTTCTCAATCACCTGCATGACAGAAACTTTTGCAATTAAAAATAAATAATATATTAGGTATCAAATCCTGGAGAGCTTCTGTAATTTATGTGTAATTTTGTAATTTTCCTTAATTTTTCATCAACAATTCAAAATAATATTTTCAATGGGTTTGAAAAGAAGATTAAATACGACCAGACACATTTCCTCTAGCACAATGTCAAAGAGTGACCCAGCGAGTAGGACCTTCTTCAGCAATTTGGGCACCATTTGTGCAACTGCAAAGAAAGTAAGAGATACCTTCAAGTGCCCATGCTAAAAGGATTTTAAACCTTTGTGGGCATCACCATGTCATCTCCAGAAGGCATGTGATAACTGGTAGCACAGAAAAAAGACTGAAATACTGATTAAATGAATGTGTCAGGCGTGTGTTCAAATTTCTGTTGAACACTAAAACAGCTAGTGTCAAGATTTGTAAAAGAGAATGATTTAAGAAATTCATTGACCATGGCACAACCGTATTAGAGCTGTGTCCGTCTCGTGGAATCTATCAGGATATGGCATGGCTTTATTATTTCCCTCAAATTCAATTACTCCCCTTACTAAGTAAACAAAACTAAAATGAGTCAGGTGTTTCTCTTGTCTTTTATGCTCACACTTACATTGCCATCTGACCTAAAAGACAATTTTATCTGACTAAGTTATAGATCATTAAGTTGAAAAAAAAGTTTGCCTGTTACTGCTGTTTTACCATCTTGCCCCATCTTGTCTCATTAGTAGGAACTGATTGAGCATGAAGGTGTTCTCTGGCTGTCAGTAGATAAAGTAGGTGCTCTTGGCTTTCATCTGTTCTGAATTCTCCTTGTCTCATTATCTTTCCAAGGTCAGACTCTCTGAGACAGTGGCTGCTTGCTTAGCACTCTATCCTGGCAATTACTTGCCAGACAGCTTTAGCCAGAGTTAGATGTCTCAGCAGTTGCATTAAGGTAGACATAAACACCCTAAGTCCCGTTTTTGGTGCTTAGCCCACTTTCCCCCTCCCCTCTTCTCAAG
Organism: Cryptotis parvus; assembly: GCA_021461705.1. Taxonomy (NCBI): domain Eukaryota; kingdom Metazoa; phylum Chordata; class Mammalia; order Eulipotyphla; family Soricidae; genus Cryptotis; species Cryptotis parvus. The sequence goes on along the minus strand of JAJIBD010016442.1, from coordinate 22,988 downwards.
TCCTGAAGTATCAAATATCTATGTGGTTATCTGGTATTGCTTCAAGGCACCATCTGATGATGATGCTCTCTCTAATAAAGCTGCAGTTTCATGCAGACCGTAGAGTGATACCCAGATTTTCTTTTTTTTTATTTTTTTTATTTTTACAATTACAAAGATATACAATTAAAAAGTTCATATTTGGGTTTTGGTCATACAGTGTTCCACCACCCATCCCGCCACAGGTGCCCATCTCCCACCACCAACGTCCCCGGTTCCCTCCCCCTCCCCCAGCCCTCCTCCATGGCAGGTTCTTTAGTTCTTTCCATTTCTCTCTCTTTCTCTTTTCCTTCCCCTCCAGACTATGGATTACAGAACATACATTAAAGGGTTGTCATGTGTATCTTTTTGGGCCTCCATTCAATGCTCAGTTCTAGGTTGGCATTAGTACCCTAGACAATTGTTAGTACACTGTTCCATTTTCTGTCTTACCTAGCCTCTGACTCCCACACGTTTGTGATAATTTCCACCTTTGACAAGACCCTCCTGATATACGTTTCACTTGACCTTGGATATTGGTACCATAATATGTACATATATATTTATGCTATGCAAATAAATGCAGTAATTCTGTATCTGTCTCTACTTCTGGCTAATTTCACTCAACATAATCTTCTCCGTGTCCATCCATTTATAGGCAAATTTTATAACTTCTTTTTTTCCTAACAGCTGCACAGTATTCCATTGTGTAGATGTACCAAAGCTTCTTTATCCAGTCATTGATTCTCGGGCACTCTGGTTGCTTCCAGATTCTGGCTATTGTGAATAATGCTGCTATGAACATAAAAGTAGGGATGGTGTTTCCGCTGTGTATTTTTGGTTTCCCAGAGTAGATTCCCAGGAGTGGTATGGCTGGGTCAAATGGGAGTTCAATTTCTAGTCTTTGGAGGAATGTCCATATTGTTTTCCAGAAAGGCTGTACCAGCCGGCATTCCCACCAACAATGGATGAGTGTCCCCTTTTCCCCACATCCACGCCAGCACTTGCTGTTCTTGCTCTTTTGAATATGTTCCAGTCTCTGTGGTGTAAAGTGGTATCTCACTGTTGTTTTGATTTGCATCTCTCTGATGATTAGTGATGATGAGCATTTTTTCATATGTTTTTTGGCCATTCGAATTTCTTCTTTGCTGAAGTTTCTGTTCATTTCTTCTCCCCATTTTTTGATGGGGTTGTTTGTTTTCTTCTTGTAAAGTTCTACCAGTGCCTGATATATCCTGGATATTAACCCCTTATCAGATGGGTATTGGGTGAATATTCTTTCCCATTCTGTGGACTGCCTTTGTATCTTAGTCACTGTTTCTTTTGAGGTACAGAAGCTTTTTAGTTTCATGTAGTCCCATATGTTTATCTTTTCTTCTAGTTGCATGGTATTGGAATAAAAACAGACCTGTGGACCTATGGAATAGAATTGCGTATCCTGACACCCAACCTCAAACACATGATCATTTAATCTTTGATAAAGGTGCAACGAGTCTAAAATGGAGTAAGGAAAGCCTCTTCAACAAGTGGTGTTGGGAAAACTGGGCAGCGACATGTAAAAAATGAATTTGGACCTGTGTCTAACACCATGCACAAAAATCAGATCAAAATGGATTAAATATCTCAATATCAGACTTGAGTCCATAAAGTACATTGAAGAAAATATATGAAAAACCCTCCTCGACATTGAAGCTAAAGGCATCTTCAAAGGTGAAACATCACTGATACCCAGATTTTTTTAAATTGAGATCGTTTGGTTCATACTAGTATTAATATTAACACTTCAAGCATGCAGTGTAACTTGCACACTCACCACCAAAGTAGCAAAATCTCTCCATCACTATCCTTAGTACCTTCTCATCCTCCCCCAAACTCCTTCCTACCCCCACCTCCACCTTCCACTTGATAAATGAAGATCTGTTTACAGAGCCTAAAGACATTTTAATTCCCCATTATTTAGTCCCTTACTCTGTTTCTTTATATTCCACACAAGTGAGATTATCCAAAGTGAGACATTTATCTTTATCCTTTTGATTCAGTTATCTACTTCCATCCAGGTTGCAGTAAAATTCATCTTTTTTTATAGCAGAATAATATTCTGTTGTGCCTATATGCCACTAATCATCCACTCTTCTGTTACTAGGTACTTGGGCTGTTTCCAGGTTTTGGCTATTATAAGTAGTGCTACAGAGACCATAAGCATACATACATCTTTTGAATTAGTATTGTGTTCTTGGGAAAGACACTAAGAAGTGGAATTATTGTAGCATGTTATAGCTCTGTTTTTAATTTTTGAAAATTCACCAGGCTGTTATTCCATATTATTGCTCATAATTCCATATTATTCCATAATTCCTTATGAGGATTTTTTCACCACACCCTACTAGTTCTGATAGTTTCCTGCCTATTTTTAATAGGATATTCACACCTGGGTGTTAGGCGAAATTTCCTTATCTATTTGACTTGCATATTCCTCTCTATCCAAATGCCTTCTTTGGAGTTGTGTCTGTTCAGCATTTCTCCTCATTTGGTGATGGGGCTGTTAGTTTTATGTTGAATTTTGGAGCCTCATATCTTTTGGTTATTAGCCATTTATCATCTGTATGGTGCAAATATATTATCTACCATTTAGTGAGGTATCTTTTCATGTTGGACATAGTTTTATATACAATTCCTAACTTTAGAATGTGATTTAGTCCTGTTTATCTTTGCTTTTACTTTCTTTGCTAATGCAATGGAATCATTGAAAATACCTTCAAAAATCATGAGATTTATGCCTATGTTTTATTCTATGTATTTTATGGACTTAGGTATAATATCAAGATTTTTCATGCATTCTGGCTGAACTTTTGTGCGTGTGTTATGGCGTGACTCAGCTTCTTTTATCCTTCCTTCATTTTTTCTTTCTTTCAGCTAATCAGGTTCTCTATCAGCATTTGCTGAAAGGCTTTCCTTGCTCCACTTCACATTTTTGATATCTTGTCATAAATAAACTATCCACTTTCTGAAGATTTACTTCTGGGCTCTCAAATCTTTATATAGTCACTTTGTCATAGACTGGTTGTTTTATCACAGACCTCACACTTTTGGATTCATCCCTAAATCTCCCTGTTATTCTTTAGGAAAAGAAGAGAACCACAAGTCATACAGTCTATTTTCCTAAATCTATCATTCTTGCTCCATCAATAATTCCTTATGGGATATACGTTATTTTTAGACATTAATCTGATCATCTGAGCAGATTGAGAGAACATTCCTGAGAGAACATTCCAGGCTCAACTTCCAAGACTTCAGTTCCAACCAGAGGATTTAGTGAAAGTGACTTTAAACATTGTAGATTTCTGGGAACTGAGTTTCTCATCTAGGGCAGGCAGTCTTTTCAGTATTCCTTAGTATTGACTTTATAAAGAACATATGTAGTGAAAAAGGAAAATAGATTTCCTGACATTTTGAAGAGAAATCGCCACAGATTTTCTGGGTAATGTGCTCCTCCTGGCATTAGCCCAGTTGTGGCAAACTGACAATTCTTCAGCCCAGTAATGTTGTCTCATGTATCTAAGACACGTGCTCCAGCCTTTTGACATTTCTCTCTTAAATCTCTAATTCTACTAATTTAAAGATGGCTCCAATGAGAAGATTATGCTGTCTTTTTGAAATTCTGGAGAAATTCGATCTTTGAACAATATAGAGGATGCATATCTACTAAAAGTATTTTTTCTCAAAGTATCAAATTTTACCTCATGTTCAATGTAAATCTAAAAAGGAAATATACACATCATTTTACCTTTTTTTTTTTTCTTTTTGGTTCACACCAGTGATGCTCAGGGGGTTACTCCTGGCCCTGCACTCAGGAATTACTCCTGGCAATGCTCAGGGGACCATATGGGATGCCAGGGATGAAACCTGTGTCGGCCACATGCAAGGCAAATGCCCTACCCTCTGTGCTATCACTCCGTCCCCCATTTTCTATATTGAAAAATATACATTGTTCAACTTAGTACAATAACTGGGATATGAAATGAAACCATATGTCCAACAGTTAATGAGTAAATAATGATGTTGTGGTATGTGTGTGTGAATATGTTCACACACAAATAGAACATTATACAGCCATGCAGAATGATGAAATCATGTCATTTAGTGCAACTTGAACTTGGATAAAACTGCAGGATGTTATATTAAATGAACTAAGTGAAATAATTTAGAAGGTGAAGGACAAGACCTGCATATTCTCACTTACCCGTGGTATATGAAATGACATGACAAGTGAATGGAAGGTAAAAGGTGGGCAAGCCACTGACCTTACATTACAGAAGAGAAAATGGTCAGGAAAGGAGAGAAATGGAGGTGGAAATTAAGAGGAAGTTGAGAGTTAACACAGTGGGAAGAGTCAAGGACTTTGAACACATTCATGGTATAGAGGTGAGAAATCTACGTGCATGCATAAATCTAAACTACCAATAGAGTTAAGCTGCTCTAAGCATGGACCCAAACTACAATAATTGAATTTTAAAATGTGTAAAAGGAATGAAATAATAAAACTTAGAGGAGAAATCAACAAGCTGAAATCCCAAAAAAATCTAAAAGATCAATGAAACCAAAAAGCTGGTTCTTTGAAAGAATAAACAAGATCGAAAAACCACTTGCAAAACTCACAAGGATAGGGGAAAGAGAGAATCCAAATAAACAGAATCAGAAATGAAAAGGGAAACATAACAAAAGCCACAGAAACTCAGAAGATCATCAGAGATTACTTTGAGAGTCTGTATGTCACAAAACGAGAACCTGGAAGAAATCAACAAATTCCTGAATTCCTATAGCCTCCCAAGGTTGAAAAAAGAAGACTTGGAATATCTGGAAACAGCCTATCACCATCAAGGAAATTGAAACAATAATCGAAAGTCTGCCCAAACACAAAAACCCAGGTTCAGATGGATTCACTAGTGAATTCTTCCAAACCTTTAATGAGGACCTAGTGCTAGTCCTTTCTAAGCTCTTCCAAGAAATAGAAGAAACAGAAACACTTTCAAATAGCTGCTTCTTCTTCTTTTTTTTTTTTGCTTTTTAGGTCACACCCGGCAATGCTCAGGGGGTTTCTCCTGGCTCTGCACTCAGGAATTACTCCTGGTGGTGCTCGGGGGACCATATGGGATACCGGGGATGGAACCCGGGCCGGCATAGGCCGGCCACGTGCAAGGCAAAATCCCCTACCCGCTGGGCTATCGCTCCAGCCCCCCACTTTCAAATAGCTTCTATAAGACACATATCACTCTGATACCCCAAAAAAAAAAAACCACAAAAAAAGAAAACTACAGACCATTCTCCCTGATGAACACAGATACTAAGATCTTCAACAAAATACCAGCAAATAGAATCAAAAAAACTCATTCAAAAGATTATGCACCATGACCAAGTAGGATTAATCCTGGAAATGCAAGAATGGTTCAAAATTCACAAGTCAATCAACATAATACATCATATCAATAAGAGAAAAATTAGAACCATATGATCATATAATAAATGCAGAGAAATCATTTGACAAGATTCAGCAATGCCACGGCTCCCGCGGCTGCACCGCTCGCATAGCATGAAAGTGCTCACTGGGCCAGGGGATGGCTTCGGTACTTCCCCATAAAAGGGGCAGTTACCAGAAGGTGCTTCCCCTAAAAGGGACTGTCGCCAACAAAGCCCCCCTAGACTCCCTTAGTTGTTCCTAATAATGCTTGGTGTACAATTAGGCGCTTGTTTATGCTGAAACTTAGACTCTGAGTAATGGAGAAACTGGACAAGGAGAGAAGCCTGCGGCAACCGTAGTTTTCATTATACACAATTATAGCATAAAACAAAGATAGTATAAAAATACCAGCCCGCACAGCGTCTGGCTGCCAAGGCCTGAGCTGGTCTCAGGTCCTTGATAAGGAAAGGCTTGTGGTCTTCAGGCCCTGGCTTCCCATCATTAGCAGGAAGGGGAGAATTCTTGACCTATGGGTCGAGGCGACTAGCTACCCCTGTTGACGGGAATGCAGTGATTAGCCTCCCTAAACCTCCTGTGTGAAAAATAATTGGGCCTGTTAAAGTTAACACTTTCTAGTACAAAATCTTAATAATCTTATAATAATAAACTCTGCATAGAAGTTTCTATTTAGGAGTAGGTTAAGTTAATCTATAATATGTGCATAGAGCTAGTAAGTAATTCTATGAAAATCAAAATAAAAGAAAAATATGTATCTTACTTAAGGCAAATATGAAAGTATGTAAAAACAAAAGACGTCAGAAAAACATGTCTGAAAAACAGGCGCAGGCAAAAGGTGGTCATATGTGGTAGACACGATAAACTCCTTTTGTTGTTAAAAAATGTCTCCTTTGCTAAAAAATAACTGGTGTAATCTTGCGTCTGTGCATTTGTTGAACATAAGAAGAAAAGCTTTGCCCTCAGTAAACGGCAGTAGCAGTATTTGACCTTCCTTGTGTCTGTGCCTGTCTGTCCATTGCGCCGACGTTCCTGTTCTCCTGATTTCCTCAAGCTGGTTACCCCCGAGACTTAGAGCTCACACCGACTGAACGGTCTGCGGCACAACACCTGTTCATGATAAAAAATAAAAACCCTCTCCATAAAATGGGAATTGAAGAAACTTTCCTCAATATAGTCAAAGCCATCCACCGTAAGCCCACAGCAAGCATCATTCTCAACAGGGAAAAACTGAAAGCCTTACTCCTAAGATCGGAGAAAAGACAATGTTGCCCATTGTCACCACTTCTATTCAACTTCTATTCAATATAGTATTGGAAGTACTTGCCATAGAAATCAGAAAAGAAAAGGACATTAAGGGCAACCAGATAGGAAAGGAAGAAGTTAAGCTGTCACTATTTTCTGATGATGTGATATTATACATAGAAACCCTAAACTCTCTACCAAAAAGCTCCTAGAAACTATAGTAGAGTGACAGGGGGTACAAAATCAATATCCAAAAGTCAATGGCTTTCCTACATGCAAAGAATGAAAGAGAAGAAAGCGATTCCACTCACAAATGTGCCGCAGAAAATAAAAAAAAAAAAACTAGGAATTAGTTTGACTAAGAATGTAAAGGATCTGTATGAAGAAAGCTACAAAATGTTGCTTCAAGAATAAAAGAGGACATGAGAAAATGAAGATACATTCTCTGCTCACAGATTGGGAGAATTAACATTATCAAAATAGTAATACTTTCTAGAGCTGAATACAGGTTTAATGTGATCCCTATAAAGATGCCCATGACATTCTTCAAAAAAAAATCAACCAAACACTTCTGAAATTTGTACGGGATAATAAACCCCCACAAATAACTAAATCAATCCTTGGGTAAAAGAATATGGGGGGTATCACATTCCTCAACTTCAAACTGTATAACACAAAGCAGTAGTAAACAAAACGACATGGTATTGGAATAGAGACAAACCTGTAGACTTATGGAACAGAACTGAATATCCTGACACACTCCCAAATATATGATAACTTAATGTTCAATAAAGAAGCAAAGAATAATAAGTGAAGCAAAGAAAACCTCTTCAACAAGTGGTGCTAGGAAAACTGGGCAGCTTCATATAAAAAATGAACTTAGACTTCCTTGGTGGTGGGAGATGGGCACTGGTGGAGGGACGGGTGCTGGAACACTGTATGAGCAAAACCCAAATATGAACTTTTTAATTGTATATCTTTTTATTTGTATATCTCACGGTGGTATAATAAAATACTTAAAAATGAAAAATAATGCCATGCACAAAAGTCAGATCAAAATGGATTAAAGATCTCGGCATCAGACATGCATCTATAAGGTACATTAAAGAAACATAGGCAAAACCCTTTACGACATTGAAACTAAAGACATCTTCAAAAGCAAAATATCACTGACAAAGCAAATGAAAACAAAGATAAACAAATGGAAGGTCAGGAGGCAAAACATGAATCAGGAGGTCTTGTCAACAGGTGGAATCTACCACAAACGTGTGGGAGTGAGAGATTAAGTAAGACAGGGAAGGGACTAGTGTGCTAATAATTGTCGAAAATGATAATATCAGCCTAGAAGTAAGCATTGAATATAGGCAAAAAATACACATGATAACCTCTAAATGTATGTATTGCAAGCCACAATGTGTAATAGAAGGAAGAGAGAGAGAGAGAAAGAGAAGAGATAAAGAACTTGCCATAGGGACAGGTTGGGGAGGGGGGAGAAATGGGGACATTGGTGGTGGGAAATGGGCACTGGTGGAGGGATAGGTACTGGAACACTGTATGACTGAGTCCTAGATATGCTCATCTTTGCAATTGTATATCTCATGGTCATATAATAAAATATTTTTAAAAGGGGGTTATATGACACTGAAAGGCTTCTGCACCTCAATAAAACAGTGATCAAGATACAAAGACAACACATAGAATGGGAAAGATTATTTACCTAATACCCAACTAAAAAAAGGCTTAATACCAAAGGTATACAAGACACTGGTAGAACTTTACAAAAAAAAAAATCCAACCCCATTAAAAATGGGGAGAAGAATTGAACAGAAACTTCTTCAAAAAGAAATTCGAATGGCTAAAAGGCAAATGAAAAAGTGCTCCTTGGTCTTGTCAAAGGTGGAAATTATCACAAACGTGTGGGAGTCAGAGGCCAGGTAAGACAGAAAATGGAACAGTGTGCTAACAATTGTCGAGGGTACTACTGCCAACCTAGAACTGAGCATTAAATAGAGGCAAAAAGATACACATGACAACCCTTTAATGTATGTTCTGTAATCCATAGTCTGGAGGTAAAGGAAAATAGAAAGAGAGAGAGAAATGGGAAGAAATAAAGAACCTGCCATGGAGGAGGGCTGGGGGGGGGGGGGAAGGAACCAGGGACGTTGGTGGTGGGAGATGGGCACTGGTGGAGGGACGGGTGCTGGAACACTGTATGACCAAAACCCAAATATGAACTTTTTAATTGTATATCTTTGTAATTGTAAAAATAAAAAAATTAAATAAAAATAAAAAAATATATAAAAAGGTAAAAAAAAGGAAAAGTGTTCCTCATCATTAATCATCAGGGCGATGCAAACCAAAAACAGCATGAGGTATCTTCTCATACCACAGAAACTGATGCCCATCAAAGAGAGCAAGAACAACCAGTGCTGGCATGGATGCTGGGAGAAAGGGATTCTCATTCTCTGTTGGTGGGAATGCCAACTGGTCCAGCCTTTTTTTGGAAACAATATGGACATTCCTCCACAAAGTTAATATTGAGCTCCCATTTGACCCATCAATACCACTCCTGGGAATATAGCCTGGAAACCCAAAAACACACAGCAGAAACACCATTTGCACTTCTATATTCATCGCACCACTATTCACAATAGCCATAATCTGGAAACTTCCTGAGTGCCCAACAACAAAAAAGAAACTTTGGGACATCTACACAATAGAATACTATGCAGCTGTCAGGAAGGACTGTATCACTGTATCACTGTCTTCCCGTTCATCATCGATTTGCTTGAGTGGGCCCCAGTAACATCTCCATATGTCCTGTCTCATGCTAATAGAGCCCAAGGGCATCTGCTTGCTCCAGGAACATAAAGAGCCTCAATCCATTCTGGAATGAGGTCTATAATTGTTACTGGTATTTGGCATATCAAATACAACATGGGTAGCTTGCCAGGCTCTGCCGTGCAGGTAGCATACTCTTGTAGGCATCTCTAAGTCCAACATTTATTGATGAACCGCCGCGGCCGCTGGCGCGCGAACCGGGCTGTGATAGGCTGGTCTGCTGGGTGGAGTTCTGACGAGAGAGAAGTCCAAATGTGGAAAATGGAGGCCCTCATAAAGTGGGGGGGGGTCGTCTGGCTTGTTTGCGATGCTCTGCTGGGGTGGTGGGCCAGGGCTAGAACCCACCATCCCTCCCGGCGCCTCGTGAGTGGCTGGTCACAGGTAGAGCCAGTAGCAGCTCTGCCCCATGTCTGCGAGTCTCTGGACCGGCCTACCTGAGCCGGATTTAAGAAAGACTGCTGCATGGTGGAACTCGATGAGCCGGGCTGTGATGGGCTGGTCTGCTGGGTGGAGTTCTGACGAGAGAGAAGTCCAAATGTGGAAAATGGAGGCCCTCATGGAGTGGGGGGTCGTCTGGCTTGTTGCGAGGCTCTGCTGGGGTGGTGGGCCAGGGCTAGAACCCACCATCCCTCCCGGGCGCCTCGTGAGCGGCTGGTCACAGGTAGAGCCAGTAGCAACTCTGCCCCATGTCTGCGAGTCTAGGGGTATGATTCTCAGGAAGGACAAAGTCATGAAATTTGCTTATAAATAGATGGACATGGAGATTTATGGACATGGAGATCATGCTAAGTGAAATTATTGAGAAGGAAAAGCACAGATAAAGAATAACTGCATTCATCTGTGGGACATAAATTTACATCAGTGTTCTACTAATTGCTGGACATGGTAATGTCTGACTAGAACTGTGCATTGAATGTAGGCAAGGGATATACATGATAACCCTTAAATGTATATAGGGTAAGCCACAATGTGTAAAGAAGGTGGGGAGAGAGAGAGTGAGAGAGAGAGAGAAGAGACAAAGTGTCTGCTAGAGGCACGCTGGGTGGAATCTGGGCCATTGATGGTAGGAAATGGGCACTGATGGAGGGATGGTTGCTGGAACACTGTATGACTGAATCTCAACATGAATATCTTTGTAATTGTGTATCTCACTGTGGTATGATAAAAGAAAATTAAAAAAAATAAAAATTAAATTTAAAAAGAAAAGAAAACATGTCTATTAATGAAGTGGGCTGGGAGTTGGATATAACACAGGGACATTGGTGGAAGGATGCTGACACTTTTGGTGGACTTGAAGAAGGAACATTGTATATCTAAAACTTATTAACCCCTCTATAAGACATGGTGACTAAAATTTTTTAAAGATATCGGGCAAAAACACACATCTTGGAGCAGGAGTGACTAAGATATGTAGGAGGTTTCCAGATAGCAGGCAGCCTTCCTGAGTTAAGCAATCTGCCCATATGAAAACTCCAGTCATCTATTCGCTCGCTAAACAAGTCATGAGCCCTTCTTTCACAGCTTACGTGTAAGAGCAGAATAACCACTGGCTCCCAAGTGAATATAACCATGACATTTGTTTGTTTTGTTTTATTTGGGGGGGGGTCCATAGCCAGCAATGCTCCAGGCTTACTCCTGCCTCTGCATTTAGGAATTTCTCCTGGCAATGCTTGGAGACCGTATGGGATGCTGGGGGAACAAACCCAGGTCAGCCACATGGAAGGAAAATGCCCTATTCACTGTCCTATCTCTTCAGTCCTATAAGCATTATACTTAGTAAACTCAAATCAGAGATTTCAGAACAACCACTCAAAACATCACTGTCTCAGAACCAGAGATACCACAACAGGTAAAGCACTTTTCTTGCTTGTAGATGACCCAGGTTCTATCCCTGAGCTCCAAGGAGGAGAAAACTCTGAGCACAGTCCGTGTGACCCCAAAACAAAATCAAACCTTTATTTTCTATAGTGGCATCTTTTCTGTGCTCATGCTCTAAATAACCAAAGTAAGGGAAGTTGAGATATTTTTATGCTACTTGCCCAGAAATAATTTATGTTCAAGGGCTTTAGACTAGGAAAAAAGTACTCAAAAGCCTCATCTTGTTTTATATATAGTAGGTACAGTGAGTGATCCAATAACCTAAATATCTTCATAGTAGTGGAGTAGATTGTAGTCATGTGATTTCTAAAATTCTTCCAGGTTATTAAAAACTCATCTGTATTTCCTGGTCAATGTCTTTTAGTTCTTCAATAAGTGGCTAGTGGGCAAGGCTTGAACCAATTACCAAAATAACAAGCTCTAAAACTTGAAGTGAACTCTATAATAGTTACACTCTCTTCTAAAAAAGTTTTATCAGTTCATCATCCAATAGACTGCCTATGTCATTCCAGATTTTTCCCTAAATTTTTCATTTGTGTTATGCAACATTGCATTATTTTTGTTACTAAGATTCAATGTTTATAAAATACATTTTTTTTCAATGAAGAGCATATTTATATATTAGAAACAAGTTTGTATGACTTCTCTAGTTGAATTTGAGCAGTTGTTAAATGCTCCTCTTTGTTTGACTTCTTGGAAAATTGGACATGTAGAGAGTTAGAAGGGAGATATACTTAATGTGTAGAATCATTTGTTCCTTTACCAGAGTACTAAGGAAAGAAATGCATCCATCTGACAAAAACCAAAAACTAAGTGGGCTGGACCATTTTGAAATGAAAAAATTTATAAATATTTTTGAATATTTTTTCAGGATTCCTTAGGTTCTCAAGATTCTGGTTTAGTCCATTAAGATATATGATAATAAAGTAATCACTTGATACATGACATCCCCGTAATTCATGGATTTGCTCAAGCAGGTGCCAGTAACATTTCCATTTGACCCTATCACGTGCCAGTGTAGCCCAATGGCATCTGCTTGCTTCAGGAATATGAAGAACCTCAAACTGTTAATTCAGGGTCTTGACGAAGAAGTCTGACCATCTTGTAGGTGGGAGACCATGTGATCTTCTGATGTCCCATAGGATCCAGTTGGTAATGGCTCTAGACCAGCAGTAGTCTCCAAATCGCATTGCATGTCCAGCCCATCTGATATTTGATGCCTTGGCAAACGAGACAGCGTCCCTGACTCTGGATTGTCAACGGAGCTCAGAACTCCAGATTCCTTCTCTCACTTGAGTGAGGCGTGATATTCGAGCATAGGTTTTTCGATTCCTCTTTGGGAGACCCGAATAGCATTCTCATCCTGCTTTCTTAGGGCCCAGGTCTCTGAGGCATATGTTAATGCAGGGAGAATGGTAGTGTCGAAGAGATGTGCTTGGAGTCAGAGGTTCTTTGTCCTTTAAGCTATTTCTTCGATGCTCTTTTTTTTCAGATAGAATGAAAACTTTTATTCTGGGCCAGACTAATGACTGCATTCCAGAAAACCGGTTTCCCACGTGAACCATGGTGAGTTCCAGTTGCCTTAGAAAGGGTGAATAAAGCAGAACCCATTTCGCTTTTCTGTAGTATGTCAACAAAATTATGCTAAGTACGAGTTTCTGAGAAAAAAACCTCCATTTTTACATCATTGGAGAGTTTTCTGGGATGCCAGACTTTATTTTCAGGCCGTGTAAATGAACGCATTCCCCTTTTTTGAGGGTGGCATGTCCTGTTAAACACTCACATCCTGAGAATTTCTCAAGCTCTACCTAAATTCCCTTGTCTGTAATTCATTCTGGCGGTTTTCTTGCATTGTGTGGCAATAATGAGGCAGTTTCCTCTGGGAGCAGTTTTGAAGAAAAGCTTACAGTGCCAACTTGGCCAAGGGGAAGAGCTGCTCCCCGTTCTAGAGCGATGCCTTATATTTCCAAGTAAACTCTCAAAGAAGCTTGTTCCATAGTTCCTGTTTTCTTTTTTTTTAATTATTTTATTCCACCACCTTTAGACATACAGTTACAAGATGCTCACTCTTGAGTTTTGGTTCTACAGTGTTTCAACACCCATCCCCTCCACTCGCACATCTCCCATCACCAATGTCCCCACATCCTTCCCTCCCTCCCCAGCCCCCTCTACGGCGGGTTCTGTATCTCCTTTCTCTCTCTTTCTCTCTATCTCTCCCTCCTGCCTAACTTTCCTACACATCGTGGAATGCAGTATATTCTAGGACGTGATTGGTTTCATTAGTTTGATGGACCAAGTCAGACAGCAAAATGGTGGTGACTGAGTTTCATCTGGCTGCTTCGGGGCCCCCAAGAGGTGATGGGCCCACCCAAAAAACCCATCTGTCCTCCTGGGAGACTCATGGTCAGCTGAGCTAGGGGAGAGCTGAATGCCAGCTCTCCCAGTTGCTTCTGAGGCTCTGCATGCAATGGTGGTCGCACCGGGCAGTTCCTGTTCTTCAATGCTCTTGAAGGTGTTTCAAGCCGCCCTCTTCCTCCTGTACAGCTCAGGTTTTAGGTCGTTCATCATGTTGACTTCTCGACCTAGGTACACAGAACTGCTACATTCAGAGATGTTTGTTCCATTGAGAGTGAATGGGACCTCTAGTTCCCCATTCACTAGATCATTTTTATGAACATTGTTTTGTTGAGATTCATCTGTAGACCTATCTTCCACATTCTCAGTCAAAGTCAGCCAGCATTTGTGCGGCTTGGCTAATGTTTGGTGTTATTAGAACAATGTAATCAGCGAAGCAGAGGTGGTGTAGTTGCGACCATCTATCTTCACTCCCATTCCTTCCCATTCTAATTGTTGCATGATGTTTTCAAGGGTGGCGCTGAAGAGTTTTGGTGAAATGGTATTACCCCTGCCGAACGCCTTTTTGACATCAATAATCACTTCCTGGTGAGATTATGGTGGTGAATCCGTAATACAGCTCATGAAGGATCTTGATACATTGGGTTTGAATGCCCTGTTTGGCTAGGGCTTAGATGAACACTTCAATCTCAACAGAATCAAAGGCTTTCTTTAAATCAATGAATGTGAGACAGAGTGGCATCTTGAACTCCCTACAAACCTTGATGAACTTGGTTACTGTGTGAATATGGTCGATTGTGCTGAATCTTTTCAGAAGACAGCTTGCTCACATTATTGTCCTTCATCTAATGTTCTGCCAATTCTGTTAAGGATGACTTGAGTGAACAGCTTGTAGATGACAGACAACAGGCAGATGGGGCGATAGTTGTCAGTGTCGTGGATGTCTCCCTTCTTGAACAGTAGAACTGTCCTGTTGGTTTTCCATTGGGAAAGCACCTTGCATTCAGACTGGTAGCGTGTGAAGAGCCTAGCCAGTTTATTGATGAGACTGATGGCAGATTCTTCAGGTGTTTGGGTCTGACTCTGTGCCAGGTGCTGATCACTTCTTTACTGACCAATGGCATGCCAGATTTCAGAAGGAAGAACTTTGGGAATGACATATCCATCCTGCAATTTGGTATGTGGGCAGGTGGATGTGGCTATCAAAGAGTTCTGACTAGAGTTCATGCATAATCTTCTCCATTGCCTTTCTGGAAGAAGTGTAGACCCATCAGGACGTTGGAAGACAGTCATCTTGGTTTTATAGTTGGCAAAGGACAGGTAGGCATTGCAAAATGCTTTTCCCAGATTCTACTGCATTGGCCAGTATTTCTATTATCCCTTTGAGGTCTTCCTTTATCGCTTCTCTGCACTGCTTTGCAAGCTTGGGTGTTAGCATTTGGTCACCTGAGGTTTGCGCCTTGTTACATTGGTGAGTGATCTTGAGAGTTTTTTGAAGACAGACATCCTTTTGTATCTTTCTCTCTCTCTCTCTCTTGCATTCTTCGCACAATCATGGAGGAGCTGAACCAGTCAATTGTATTCTTCATCTATGTCGTCAATGATAGCATCTTCCCATGTTGCTGCAATGGTGCCAAAGAGTTCCCAGTTGGTGGTCATTCTGAGAGTTCTCTTTTTAAACTCTGCAGCCTTTTCTCCCTGTTTCGTGAAGTAGGATTTTGCATGAAGGATATGGTTGTCCAATCCTGTTTGGAATTTTGGTACAACAGCGTCCATCGGTCAGGCGAAACCGTCGATTGAATAAGATGTGGTCAATTTCATTGTGGAACTATCCACCAGAAGATTCCCATGTCTAACGTTTCAATTCAGCCTTTTGGAACTGTGTGTTCCCATGAAAGGTCTTGGTGGACATGATGAACTCAGATAGTCTCTCACCCTGTTGGTTCCATTCTAGGCCATGGGTCCCAATGTGGAGTTCTTCAGTCGATCTTCTCAGTCCTATCTTGGCATAAAAATCACTGACTATGATCTTGTAGAATGTGTGATCTTCTTTATAGAACTCCCTCTAGTTCCATGTAGAATTTCTCAATTTCTTCTTCCTTGTATGTGGATGTTGGTGTGTAGACAATGAAGATAGAAATTGCTGTCAGTGGGCCACATCTCTTCAAGTGTAATAGTCCTATGTGCTTTGTTAGGCATTCAAATGAATCAATGCTCAGAGCCAGGGTCATGTTGACAAGGACACCGATACCACTGACTCCTCTTTCGACGATGTTCCAAGGAATAGTTCTTCTCTGGTGTCAAAAACAGCATGATGCAATTGATGCCTCCTCATCTCGGTCAGACCAATGATGTTGTACTTGATCTTTCACACTTGCACCATTGTTGCAGGACTCCTCTAAGAACCTTTGCATCTGCCCTGGATTGCCTCCTGCAGGTCACTTCGTAGATAGGGGAGTAGTCTAAATGTGGCAGTTTATCTGACCATGTATTCTATACTGGCTGGTATAAATATTCTCTCATGCTACCACAATCATCGTGGGACTAGTTAGATCTTACCAGCATATTTGCCTGGCCACGTTGGATCTCTAAGTAATTAGACCAGAGAGAAATGCTGTTTGCCTCCAAGCAAGAAAGCATGGCTCCCTGATAACTCAAAGGCAACTAAAATACAAAACTACCATGAAGTAGACAAGACTCTTGTGAAGGCTTGGAGAAATGTTTAACTGGCATTAGTATTAGTCTTTGGTACAGAGACATGCCATCTCAGAAACCCCTTCTCTACCCTATAAGGCATTTCCAGGCAGATCTTGGCTCAAAAGATTAGCATATAATAGGGCCTAGGTGAGGTACTGGGAGAAATTACCTAAGGGCATTTGACCCTTCCTGCTTCTCATAATAGTGGGAGGTCTGAGTTGCAGGGGTATAAAACCAGCCTGCTTCCTCTCTCTCATGCTTTCTCTCTTTGGGCTCTCTTTTTGGGCTCTCTTTGTGGGCTTGCACTCTTTTGGGGAGTCTTGTCTTTGTCTCCTATTTACCGAGCCTTTACACGTGGTGGCCGCCATCTTGGCCTATACGGGGCTGGGGTTCTAGCCCGAGAATCCTAAGCACAGGATTTTTCCTATTGCTGATTTGTATGCCTGGACCTGTGATAAGTAAAGCCTTTTAAAACTGCATCTGATTCCTGAGTCTTCATCCGTTTCCTGCCGGCTTCAGAGGTAGAAGGGAACTTGCTTCCTGGCACTGTCGGGGACCCCAGCGGCGTCCCCTGACACACCATCAGGTCCTCGATATATACTTTAGGTATCAGCGCACATGCATGAAAGTACAGACAGTCATTTTAGTCCTTCTTTGTTTTGGCAACCTAGTTTGGCCTGGAGATTTTATCAGCCACAACTTTCTTGTCCTTCTTAGTGCTGCTATATTAAGGGTACAAATTAATACCCAAAGAAATAGAAGTGAAGGCCAGGAGAACTGATTCATAGTTGAAAACCTGCCACAAGTGGGGCTGGGGAGGCAGTTGGGACAGAGAAGAGACCACTATGACATTGATAGTCAGAAATGATCACTCTGTACAAGAACTAAGTGTTGAAAGGAGTAAAGGGATTATATCTTTCAGTACTTATATTGCAAACCATAATGCCTGAAAGGAAAGAGAGGGAGAGAGCAAGAGAGGGAATTGTCTGCTATAGAAGACAATAGAAGTGTCTGCCATAGAAACAGCCTGGGAGGCGGTGGTGAAGAGACAGGTGTGTGCCATAGAAGTCAATAGAAGTGTCTGCCATAGAAGCAGGCTGGGAGGTGGTACTGAAGGGACGAGTGTCAGTACATTGTATGACTGAAACCCAATTATGAATAACTTTGTAACTGTGTATATCATGGCTATTCAATAAAAATATATAATAATTATAGTTAGTATTTCACAACTATTAGCTCCATTCCAAGCCATATGTTAAGTCCTTAAATATATTTAATCCTCCCAACAATCTGATAAAATAGGTGCCCTTATTATTCTCATTTTTCAGATCAAATGCTGAGATTTTATATCTTACAATAAAAGTCACACATATAATGTGTATTAAAATCAACTTTTTGAGATAATTCCCATCCTGAGGAGCAAATTGAAGCCAAGCCATGCAAGAGACCTACAGGATTCTCTCTCTCCTCCTGCACTACCAACCGGAACTACTAACAGGAGCTGAAAATTTTAAAGTCTCACAATTCCAGTGCTTTTTACATCTGTTCATATTCTTTTTTTTAAGTATTTTATTATACCACCGTGAGATATACAAATAAAAAGATATACAATTAAAAAGTTCATGTTTGGGTTTTGGTCATACAGTGTTTCAGCACCCGTCCCTCCACCAGTGCCCATCTCCCACCACCAACATCCCCGGTTCCCTCCCCCCTTCCCCAGCCCTGCTCCATGGCAGGTTCTTTATTTCATTCCCTTTCTCTCTCTTTCTCTTTTCCTTCCCTTCCAGACTATGGATTACAGAACATACATTAAAAGGTTGTCATGTGTATCCTTTTGCCTCTATTTAATGCTCAGTTCTAGGTTGGCATTAGTACCCTCGACTATTATTAGCACCCTGTTCCATTTTCTGTCTTACCTAAACTCTGACTACCACACGTTTGTGATAATTTCCACCTTTGACAAGACCTCCTGATATATGTTTCACTTGACCTTGGATATTGGTATCATAATATGTACATATATATTTATGCCATGCAAATCAATGCAGTCATTCTGTATCTGTCTCTCTCCCTTCTGTCTGGCTAATTTCGCTCAACATAATCTTCTCCATGTCCATCCATTTATAGGCGAATTTTATGACTTCATTTTTCCTAACAGCTGCATAGTATTCCATTGTGTAGATGTACCAAAGCTTCTTTATCCAGTCATCGATTTTCGGGCACTCTGGTTGCTTCCAGATTCTGGCTATCCATCTGATAAGGGGTTAATATCCAGGATATATTAGGCACTAGTAGAACTTTACAAGAAGAAAACAAACAACCCCATCAAAAATGGGGAGAAGAAATGAACAGAAACTTCAGCAAGGAAGAAATTGAATGGCCAAAAAAACATATGAAAAAATGCTCATCATCACTAATCATCAGAGAGATGCAAATCAAAACAACAATGAGATACCACTTTACACCACAGAGACTGGCACATATTCAAAAGAGCAAGAACAACAAGTGCTGGCGTGGATGTGGGGAAAAGGGGACACTCATCCATTGTTGGTGGGAATGCCGGCTGGTACAGCCTTTCTGGAAAACAATATGGACTTTCCTCCAAAGACTAGAAATTGAACTCCCATTTGACCCAGCCATACCACTCCTGGGAATCTACTCTGGGAAACCAAAAATACGCAGCGGAAACACCATCCCTACTTTTAGGTTCATATTCTTTTCATTCTTTATTTCTCCTTTTTTTTTTTTTTTTTGGTTGTTACTGCTTTGCAACCTGGTGGTCCTCCGCTCCTGGAGGGTCACCATATTGATGCCGAACTTAGTGCGGACACCCGATCGGGCATAGCGCACTAAAGCCCAGAACTCCTGGACTCAAGCGATCCTCCGGCCTCAGCCTCCCGAGTAGCTGGGACTACAGGCGCGCGCCACCACGCAGACCTCCACCTTCTCTCTCATCAGACTTCCACCCAGCAGACCAGCCTATCAGCGCCCGGCTCATCGAGTTCCACCCTGCAGCAGTCTTTCTTAAATCCGGCTCAGGTATGCCAGTCCAGAGACTCGCGAGACATGGGGCAGAGCTGCTACTGGCTCTCCCTGTGACCAGCCGCTCACGAGGTGCCCGGGAGGGATGGTGGGTTCTAGCCCTGGCCCACCATCGTAGCAGAGCCTCGCAACAAGCCAGACGACCCCCACTCCATGAGGGCCTCCATCTTCCATATCCGGACTTCTCTCTCGGTCAGAACTCCACCCAGCAGACCAGCCTATCAGCACCCGGCTCATCGAGTTCCACCCTGCAGCAGTCTTTCTTAAATCCGGCTCAGGTATGCTGGTCCAGAGACTCGCAGACATGGGGCAGAGCTGCTACTGGCTCTCCCTGTGACCAGCCATTCACGAGGTGCCCGGGAGGGATGGTGGGTTCTAGCCCTGGCCCACCATCGTAGCAGAGCCTCGCAACAAGCCAGACGACCCCCCCACTCCATGAGGGCCTCCATCTTCCATATCCGGACTTCTCTCTCGTCAGACCTCCACCCAGCAGACCAGCCTATCAGCGGCCGCGCGGTTCATCAATAATTGCTGGACTTCGAGATGCCTACAAGAGTATGCTATCTGCACGGCAGAGCCTGGCAAGCTACCCGTGTTGTATTTGATATGCCAAATACCAGTAACAATTATAGACCTCATTCAGGAATGGATTGAGGCTCTTTATGTTCCTGGAGCAAGCAGATGCCTTGGGCTCTACTAGCATGAGACAGGACATATGGAGATGTTACTGGGGCCCGCTCGAAGCAAATCGATGATGAACGGGAAGACAGTGATACAGTGATACAGTTACTGCTTTGAGGCCCCACATTTCTTGTTTATCACTTGCTCCTTGCTCTGTAATCAAGGGTCACATCTGCTGGTGCTTGGGGAAGCATGTGATGTCAGTCATTGTACTGGATAGGCCATGAGCAAAGAAAGAGTCTTAACCCTGTACTATTTCTCCAGCTCTGCTCATATTACTAATGAATTGATTTTATTCTTATCTTTCTTTGGAAATTTGTCTACCTGATCAAGACAGATAAAACCAGCAAGGTATTTAAAGCAATGTAGTTCTAAGAAGTTTAAATAAGGAGGATTATATGATGTAGCAAAGCTAACTATGCTAAACCACCCCAGGGAAAGGTAAAATTGAGAAGGCAGGATAATATTATGCCTCATTTTATAGGTCTCATATCCCCACACATATATTCATTTCCTGAAAATATCTTGTTAACATGTTTTAACAAAACATTGTTAGCTTTTAAAAAAAGAAGAAAAAAAAGCTAATGGTGAAAGCACAATCGTGACATTTTTGCCAGAGATTTCCTCTGCTATGGCTTGCACACTTTCTATTTGCCCTTTAAGGAACAAGACACCATCTCATAATCTTGGAAATGAAATCCAAAGAGAATCTATTACCATAAAACATCACCCTGCAGTCTTATCATAACCCTTGACAGTATCACTTTAGTTAACGCTGAGTTAGTGTTTCTATTATAAACCCAATTTACTCAAAGGAAGGGAGGAGAAGTCCAGAAGGAAAGATGGACTCATATGTCAATTGTGTAAAATGACAGGAGGCTGAAAGCAGGTTACCAACTAGGCATGACTTCTTAACCATGATATCTAAGGGAGAGAGAATCATTTGCATTTCATTCTTACACTATTCAAATTAGAGTATCACAAACATTATTGAAACAACTATTATGTATCAACAACTGCCTTTTTTGCTGGTAACGGACAGGAATTATACCTAACAGCCAGAGATAAAACAATGTAGAACAAGACCATGGAAACAGCTATGAATTAGGAAACAGTAAAATGAAATTCAAATTCTGTTTCAGCCATTTATGTCCCACATCAGGAGAGACTTACTCCTCTCTATATAGGAGATGTCAGTTTCTTTACCCTAAAAATAGAGCCACTGAACAGAGGGATAGTACAAAGGGTATAGTGTTTGCCTTGAGTGTTGGCCAACCCAGGTTTGATCCCCAACACCCACATGGTCTTCCAAGTCTGCCAGGTATGATTCCTGAGTACAGAGGCAAGAGCAAGCCTTGAGCACTGTTCAGTGTGGCCCCAAAGCAAAACAAAAACCATGAAGATAAAAAATCCATAGTGCCTCTGATGATGTCTGAGGGAGTCCCTGTGAGTATCAAATGAAGCTGAGATGAGAGATGTCGAAGTCCAGGAAACAAAAGGATAATAAAAATACTACCACAAGACTTCCCCAGTGAAAGAAAGTCAAAGTCCATTAGGCTTAGCCTGGCATACAAATAGAAGGATGCTCAAATCCCTATTAAATATCCATCTATGGGGGGCTGGAGCGATAGCACAGGGTAGGGGTGTTTGCCTTGTTTGCGGCAGCCTGTGACGGCTGGGTTCGATCCCCAGCATACCATATGGTCCCCCGAGCACCTCCAGGAGTAATTCCTGAGTGCAGAGCCAGGAGTAGCCTCTGAGCATTGCTGGGTGTGACCCAATATGTTCAGACCTCACACTTTACCCTCTCAGAACCCCTATTCTCTCCACTTTTTGTAAAGCTGCTGGAGAACTTCCCAGACAATATCAAGAAAGACCTCACAGCATTCACTTCGTTCACAGATGAGCAGCGTTCCATGGAGAGAAAGTCTACAAGGGAAACTGAGATGTTTAAAGACTTATGCATACAAATCTCTATGATAAATACATATTATATTTATTATTTTGCTATTATGTGAAACATAAAAAGTGCATAGCTTTTATGTATATGTGTTTAAAATATTATGGCATATTTCTCTTCAGCGCCACCCTTGAAAACATCATGAGACAATTAGAATGGGAAGGATGGGAGTAAAGATAGATGGTCGGGCAACTGCACAACCTCCGCTTCACTGATGACATCGTTCTAATAACACCAAACATCAGCCAAATGGCACAAATGCTGGCTGACTTCGACTGAGAATGTGGAAAGATAGGTCTACAGCTGAATCTCAGCAAAGCAATGTTCATGAAAAATGAACTAGTTCCAGAGGCCCCATTCACTCTCAATGGAACAGACATCTCTGAATGCAGCAGTTTTGTGTACCTAGGTCGAGAAGTCAACATGATGAATGACCTAAAACCTGAGTTGCACAGGAGGAAAAAGAGCTGCATGGGCTGTCTTCAAAAACACCAAAACAATAGCCAAAAGAACAAAGAACCTTTGGCCTGGGGCACATCTCTTTGACTCCACGATTCTCCTTGCATTAACATACACCTCAGAGACCTGGGTCCTACAAAGCAAGATGAGAATACCATTTGGGTCTCCCAAAGAGGAATTGAAAGAGCCATGATTGGAGTATCACACATCACTCAAGTGAGAGAAGGAATTCAGAGTTATGTTCTCCGTCGCTATTCTAAAATCACAGACGCTGTCTCATCTTCCAGGACATCAAAAATCAGATGGGCTGGTCATATAATGCAATCTGCAGATAACTGTTGG
>JAJIBD010016441.1:0-11303 GCA_021461705.1 Cryptotis parvus | reverse complement strand
GAGGCACTTGCCTTGCAGTAACCAATCTTGGTTCAAACTTCAAAAACAAAATGTTGGGGGCCGGAGCGTTAGCACAGCGGGTAGGGCGTTTGCCTTACACATGACCGGCCCGGGTTCAATCCCCGGCATCCCATATGGTCCCCTGAGCACCGCCAGGAATAATTCCTGAGTGAAGAGCCAGGAGTAATTCCTGAGCATCGCCGGGTATGACCCAAAAAGCAAAAAAAAAATTTAAAAAAGATTAAAATATTTATGCCTTTTGATTTGGTACCAGGGATCAAACCCAGGATTTCATACCTGTGAAATGTGCTCTCTAGGGCTGGGAGCGAGCTCCAAGGACTGAAATACGTCTCTTCCATGTGGAGGTCCTGGATTTGATCCCTAGCTTTGCGTCGTTCCTGGGCACTGCTGGGTTTGAACTTGTTGGCCCAGCTGGAGAATTGTTTTGTTTGTTGTTTTGGTTTTTTGTTTGTTTTTTACTGAGGGGCTACTCCTACCGTTCCTGACAGTGCTCAGGGAATCAGATACATGCTGGGGTGAGCCCAGCATGGCAAGTGTCTGACCCCTCTGTTGGCTCCAGCCCCCAACCAAAGCACTGAGCCTGGAGTATTGGCCCTTTAGTCCTGGGTAGTATGGCCAAGTATGGACAGGAGCGGCCCCTAGGACCCGAGCACTGGCAGAGAGCCCCTCCTGCCCACACCCAATAATGCTTTGATTTTATTTCACTTTGTTTTCCCCATTTCCAAAAGCTGTGAATTTTACTTTCTTTCGCAGTTTTATCTCTTTATGGAATATTTGTAGGAAGCTTAAGGGTTTGGACATTCCGGTATATGTCCACACAGTATTCCTATGGATAACATGAAGTATTTGTTCAGCAGATATTTACTTGAGTACCTAATACGTTTCTGGCATTAGTAATATAGTGATAAGCAAAGCAGTTACATTTCCTGCCTCTGAAGAGCCACTGTCCACCACCATCTCTAAAGGGAGAACACGCCTTGACCAAGGAATGAATAAATTGCAATAGTACATGTTGGTTACATAAAGGAAAAGTCAAGTGCTTGGAACAAAGGAAACTACCCTATCTGATGTGTTTCTTTCCATCTGTTTTTGTCATACCGTAGCACAAAGAAAAATGTATTGAGGAATGATAGTAAGAAAAATTGAAAGGGGGCCTGGGAAATAGAGGCAGGTGCCTTGCACACAGCTCCCAGACTCATGTCCCCAGGCCCTGCCAGGAGTGATCCTGAGTGTAGAGCCAGGAGTAAGCCCTGAGCACCTGTTGGATGTGGTCCAAGAAGAAAGGAAAATGGAAAGAAAAGGGTATAAAGGGACATACGTGGGCAGGGAATAGTCGATGGGCGACTAGAGGGAGGAACGCCAGGTGTTTTTCCCTTGATGGCTTGCTCTACTTTTTTTTTTAATATTTTATTATACCACACTTTCTCACTTTTAAAATTTTCTCACTTTATGAGTAGTTTTTCTTTAGATAAATCGATAGATTTATCTATATTTTTTTCTTCTCTATACTATTTTGTAGTTAAATAAAGTCCACTGTTAGCTTCAGACATACCAGTTACCTCTTTACAGCTGAACGTTGAATGAACGAAAGCAAGTTGTACAGGATTGTGCATATTATATTAGTTTCCCATTGCTGTTATAACAAGTTACGGCAAATAGGACGTGAATTTATCGTCTTCCTCGTGTTATGACGTGGACGTCCAGTATGAGTCTCTTGGCTAGAGCTGCCTGAGCTGCCTCAGCGTGGCTGCCTTCCTCTCCGGAGACAGCGTCCCCTCCTTAACTTGGCGTCTAGGAACCACCGACCTTCCTTACTTTATGTAGTGATTCATGATATGACAGAAATGTGTGTGTACCCACATAAAAGTATTGTGAGATATTTGTGTAGATACATTACTGTATGTGTATGCTAGGTATGTGTGTTTCGTTACCAGAGAACCCTCTGGTCTGGGGAAAGGCTCCTGTGTGCCGGCTCGCCCAGTCGGGACGGCCTCGTACCTGGGCAGCATGACCCTGACCTACAGTAAACGCCCAGGAGCCCAGATGTTCCTGGAGCGCATCTGCAGTAACAGGTGTGAGCATCCTAGCAGCAGTTTGATGATCATGTATGATACTGCACACAGAAAAAAATAAATGCATTTTTGTTTGGTTTGGGTTTGGGGATCACACACAGTGTGCTCAAGGCTTCCTCAAGCCTTGAGCAATAGGACCAGATAGGGGGGCAGAGCAGTAGGGCAGCGGGGAGGGCATTTGACTTGCACATGGCCTACCCGGTTTGATCCTCAGTATCCGATAAGGTCCCCGAGCACTGCCAGGAGTAATTCCTGAGTAACCGCTGAGCATCACTGGGTGTGACCCAAAAAGAAAAAAAAATAGATTATTTGAGTGGAGCTGGAACAATAATATAGCTGCAAGGGTGCTTGCCTTGTATGCAATGACCCAGGTTCAAATCCCCATCATCCCGTATGGTCCAATGAGCATCACCTGCTATAATTCCTCTCCTCAGAGCCAGGAGTAACCTCTGAGTATCCTGGGTATGTTCCCAAAAAAAGCAACATAAAAGAATGATTGAAGAAATCAAATAAAAACACTTGTTCTGGGCCAGAGGATAGTACAGCAGGTAGGGCACTTGCCTTGCATGTGGTTAACCTAGGTTCAATCCCTGGCACCCCATATGGTTCCCAGAGCGCAGCAAGAAGTGATCGTAACTTCTGCTGGGTGTGACCCCAAAACACAACAAAAAACACTTGCTCAGTAACTATTTAAAATTTTGCTAGTTCTCTGTGCTTTTTTTTTTTTTTCAGTCTGCTTTGCAAGAACTTGAAGAATTGAAACAAATTGTACCCAAAGAATCCCTCGTTTACTTCTTAATAGGAAAGGTAAAGATTGGGGGCATGGTCATGAACTGTGACTTTCATAGTCATTAATTTTGAAGAATAAATAGACTGAAATTGTAGAGCATCTGCCAAGCAGTTAGCCAGCACGCATTCTGAGCAGGTGCCCTGCGGATAAAGAATGGGTTTAGTTTCAGCATCTAAAGAACTGAATCAGGGGCTGGAGCGATAGCACAGTGGGTAGGGCATTTGCCTTGTACGCGGCCAACCCAGGTTTGATCCCTGGCATCCCATATGGTCCCCTGAGCACCGCCAGGAGTAATTCCTAAACAAAGATCCAGGAGTAACCCTTGAGCATTGCTGGGTGTGACCCATAAAGCAAAAAATAGAAAAATAAATAACTGAATCATGTCGTCCTAACCTGCCATGCATGTGGCAGTATGTCACCACTTAGAGTAAGTGGTCAGTAATCGAGTTCACAACTGAGACTATTCCATTAATTGGACATTTATGCTTTCCACAAAGTCAGACTCGTCCCACGATCAGACTAGTCAGAGTTTGCAGACGAATTGAGGTGTCAGTAGGTTATGGTGCCTGGGTACAGTGGACTGATCCTGAGAGTTGATGGGATTTTGCTACAGATCACTGTGACTAATCACTAAGCAAACTACTTACAGTCTATCGCTTTGCATGAACACTGTCCCAGGCACTGTTAGATTTGTTGAAAGCTCACACCTAAGAGAGTTATGAAAGTAATATATGACTATTAAAAAGCAGACTCAAAAGTTAGTCTTCAGTTCTCTGCGATGAAAATTTACTCATGGGGCCGGAGCAATAGCACAGCGGGAGGGCGTTTGCCTTGCATGTAGCTGACCTGGGTTTGATCCCACATGGTCCCCCAAGCACCGCCAAGAGTAATTCCTGAGCGAAGAGCCAGGAGTAACCCCTGAGCAATGCCGGGCGTGACCCAAAAAGCAAAAAATGAATGAATGAATGAATGAATGAACGAATGAATGAATGAATGAAATGCACTCGTGAGAACGGACTTAAAGCAGGTAAACCAGGAGTCTAATTTCAGTGATAAGTGTAGATGTCATAGAGAAGCTCACAACTTAATGAAAAATGTAGTGCTGCTGTTTATTTTTAGGTTTACAAGAAATTAGGTCAAACGCACCTCGCCCTGATGAATTTCTCTTGGGCTATGGATTTAGATCCTAAAGGCGCCAATAATCAGATTAAAGAGGCAATTGATAAGCGCTACCTTCCGGATGATGAGGAGCCAATAGCCCGGGAAGAGCAGATCAGTGAGTACCCTCCATAGGAAATAGGCTTGTCTCTGGTGACTCAAACCAGTGTGGTAGTTGGTACCATGCCCCCTGTAGGTAAAATTTATGACAAAAAAAAAATTTTGTCTTTGTGGAGGGTTGCGTTTAGGGTTTTGTTTTTGAATTCTGTTTAGTTGTATTTCTCTTAGGATATGTATGTTTGTCGGTCTCCCTTTTTCTTTGTGCCAAATAGAATTTTAAAAAATAGACCTGGAGTGCGGGAGCGATAGCCCAGCGGGTAGAGCGCTTGCCTTGCACTGCGGCCGGCCTGTGCCGCCTGGGTTCGATCCCCAGCGTCCCATATGGTCCCCTGAGCATGGCCAGGAGTAATTCTTGAGTGCAGAGCCAGGAGTAACCCCTGAGCATCGCCAGGTGTGACCCCCCAAAAATATATGTAGTCGGGGGTTGGGGGTGATAGATGTGAAAGTGTGTTGAAACACCAGTGTTATTAAATTTGAGCATAGGGGCCGGAATGACAGCAGAAAAACAAAAATAATAAAATGAAATAAATTTGAGCATATTTTTAAAGTTTCACAGATCTTAGTAGTGGCTAATCAGTCTCTTATGTTACTTTGGCAAAATTCAGAATCCAAATACATGACCAGAGAGGACTGAGCACTTGCTTGGCCTGTGTAGGTTCAGTTCCTGGCATCACTTGGTCCCCTGAGCACCACCAGGACCAACCACAGAGCCTGGAGTAGGCCTTGAGCTACACTGATGAGCGTATCCAAAAAAAAAAACAGAAGAAATATTTAAATGTATAGAAATTGGAGGATCAAGGAAAGAGAAGGGAGTAAAGCGAATGTGTGTGTGTCTATAGTTCACCCAGAACGTTAATCCAGATAATCCTTTCTAAAAATACTGTTTGGGGGCCCTGGGGCCATGCTGCAGTGCCAGGACTCCCCCTCAACTCTGTGTCCTACCGCCATTGCCTCTCAATGCTGCTTTGCTTTTGCAAGAGGAAAAAGTTGAGGGACTGGAGCAACAGTACAACAGGTGGGGCCGGAGCAGTAGCCCAGCGGGTTAGGGCGTTTGCCTTGCACGTGGCCAGCCCATGCTGGCCGGTTCGACACCCCCCCCCCCACCCCACCCCACCCCGCATCCCATATGGTCCCCGGGCACCGCCAGGAGTAATTCCTGAGTGCAGAGCCAGGAGAAACCCCTGAGCATTGCCAGGTGTGACCCAAAAAAGCAAAAAAAAAAAAAAAAAAAAGTGCAGCAGGTGAGGCACTTGCCCTGCGCTTGGACTGCCTGACTTCCGTCAGCACCCGAGCAGCACCAGGAATGAGCCTGAGTACAGAGTGAGCAGTAAGCCCCAGCACAGCCTGGCATACCCCGCCCTGCGCCCCAGGGGTGGGGAATTGAAGTATTATGCAGGCATGGCCACCAGGGCCCCCAAACAATATTTTTTTTTTTTTTGGGTCACTCCTGGCGCCGCTCAGGGGTTACTCCTGGCTCTGCACTCAGGAATTACTCAGGAATTAAACCCTGCTGGCACAGACCAGCCGAGTGCAACGCAAACGCCCTACTCGCTGGGCTATCGCTCCGGCCCCTTTTTTTTAATTTTATTTATTTATTTTTTTAATTATTTTTTGGGTCACACCCGGCGGTGCTCAGGGGTTTCTCCTGGCTCTGCACTCAGGAATTACTCCTGGCAGTGCTCGGGGACCATATGGGATGCCAGGGATCGAACCCGGACCGGCAGGGACCGGCTGCATGCAAGGCAAAACGGCCTGCCCGCTGGGCTATGGGGGGGGGGCAGGGCAAACAATATTTTTTAAAAAGGATTATCTGGATTAACTTCTGGGTGAGCTATAGACACACACATATTGCTTTACTCCCGTGTTTGTTTTTAAGAATTTGTTACTGTTGTTTTTTTGGTGGATGGCAGAGTTGGGCCAACCAGAGGTGCTCAGGGTTATTCCTGACTCTGCTTGACCCTGGTGTTACTGGGGGTTGGGGGAGAGATCAGTTTTTGTTGGGGGAGATAAAGGCAAATTCTCAGAAACAGATGGAAGGCCGAGAGGCAGCTCACTTTGGTGAGCTTGGTGGTCGAGAACACCAAAAACAAACCGTGCGTGGGCGCCAAGGACCTGCCCCGTGCATGAGCACCTGCTCCCCCTGGTCTGTTATAAACTCAGACACACTAAAATAAGGATCTGGGGTGGGGGCCAGAAAGCACAGAAAGTGGGCGTTTGCCTTGTATGCAGCCAGACCCAGGTTCAATCCCCAGCATCCCATATGGTCCCCAAGTATCTTGAGTGCAAAGCCAGGAGTAACCCCTGAGCATCGCCACACAAAAAACCAAAAAAAAGAAACGAATAAAAATAAGGATCTGGAATTGAACTTTGTTGAAAAATTCACAGGCCTTTAAGATTTTTCTGAATATGGGGCCGGAGGCGATAGCAAAGCAGGTAGGGCGTTTGCCTTGCACCACGGCTCACCTGGGTTTGATCCCGGCATCCCACATGGTCCCCTGAGCACCGCCAGGAGTTATTCCTGAGCAGATAGCCAGGAGTAACCCCTGAGCAATCCTGGGTGTGACCCAAAAAAGAAAAAAGGGGGGGCGGAGCAATAGCACAGCGGTAGGGCGTTTGCCTTGCACGCTGCCACCCCAGCTGACCCAGCGTTGCTGAGTGTGACCCAAAAAAGAAAAAAAAGATTTTCCTGAATATGTAGTTTGATTACTTTTTCTTCAAGACCGAACCACCAGGAGACGTTTGCCGACACCTTCCTTTGTTGTTCTTTTGTTTTCAAGTGGGAGGAGACGAACCCCAGGAGAGCAGCATGCCGGACGCAGACTGACACACAGCTTCATGCAGCCGAGAGTGATGAGTTTTAGCTTCTGGAAACGGAACTGTTTCACCTGGATGTGTGGCTCGTGCTGCCACGTTCTGTTCCTCCATGCTCCGAGCCTGTGCTCTTGAGCCAGTAGCGTCGTCATCCATCACCTAGAGCACGCGTGCCACTGCCTTTGGCCCTTGACCGCTACAGGATGAGAGGCAGCGCAGTGTTCAGCTGCTCCCCAGACTGGCTCCTTCACCAGTACGAATGACAGTTTAGGGGGTAGGGTGGGAACTTTCTTTTTGTTTTTTTCCTTTAATCTCTCTTTGTTGGACAGCTATCATGGAAGGAAGAGTTACGTTGTATCTTGAAGGAACCATTAGATACGGAAAATAGTGATGAGCCAGAATTTTTTGGTGGTTTTTCCAAAAATTTGTTTTTATTTGGTTCTGATCCTGGTAAACAGTGACTGACCTTCATTTCTAGGTTCTTCAAGAATGGTGTTAGCAAGTGCCAGATGGAACAATAAAAGACATTGCCTATAACAAAGTAACTTGATTGCCAAGGAATGTAAATGACCTTAAGCCTACAGTGTCTCGCTTAAACAGATGTCGTGGACATACTGGGACTTGTGCATAGGGTCAGACACCCCTCCACACAGTGCACTCACTCCTGGCAAGGACGCTTTTATTGTCTGACCAAGAATCTTAATTTATTCATCTTGCATTGAAGTGCTGATCATTGTTGTCTTGGTATTGCGAACTTTCTTGGTCCTTACCATTTAGCCTCCTGGGATCACCTTTAACAATCAGAGGTGAGAGTGGTTACCCACCGGTATGCCAAAACATGACCCTTAACCACCATTTCACTTCACCATAAGAACCGAAAGAGAACAGTGAAGCAGAGATGGTTTACGAGACCCCAACAGTGAAAGCCTTAATACAATCAGAATTATACCATGACCTTGGATCTATTATTTGCTCAAGACAGTATCCCTTTGACATTTTTAAGTATTTAACCATAGAAGGATACAAGAAAAGTGTGATTCCCTTTGGATGAGTTATTTCCATTCTTTTAAACTCTCTGCTTCAAATTATTTTCAGTAGTTTGAGTCACCGGTACATTTACTAAGCGTGATTTGGTTTAGTATATTGGAAAATTTTAGCTATCTAAAGGAAACATTCGTATGAAGGAGATTGGTTCTCTCCCGAGTTTATAGTATAGGTTGCTAACTTTGGGGAAATGCCACAATTTTAAAGATCTAATTATGCATAATAAAATGGGAATTATTGGAATTTCATGGAAACAGATTTAAAGTCTTGAATTTGTGTATCTCCTTTATTGTAATGTATTGAAATTTTTAGAGACGCTTTAGATGTTAACATTTTATTAAGTGCCAATGACAGAGTATAACAGATTATAGTTTCTTATGAATGACAGGCCTACAGTTATTATTTTGGATTGTTTGATGAAGGACAAACTTCCTGGTTACCTGTATCTGTTAATCAAACTGTGAAAATAAGGTGGATTACAGAAGATTTGGATGAAAAAAATTAGCCTCTAGACTCAGAAATTTTCTGTCATATGCTGTTAATCTGCTCTTTTGAACATGGATTAGATACCATTATAAATTAATTCAAGTCAGTCTTGGATTAGGTATTGGGTGCCAGAGGTATTTAACAAACTTTCCTATCTAAATCTGTATGTTTATGCTGCCTATAGAAGGAGGAAAATTTGAGAGTAAATACATTAAAATTTCCCATATGTGGTGTAAGGGAGATAGTACAATGGGTGGGGTGCGTGCCTTGCACATGACCAACCCCAAGTTTGACCCCCTGCACTCTATAAATTCCCCTTAGCCCATCAGGAATGAAACCTTGAGCACTACCGGATGTGACCAAAAAAAAAAAACACAACAACAAAAAACAGTTGCTTAATTCCCAAAGGCTAGCACTTATTCTAACAAATATTTCATTGTCCATTAATTTGTGATATTTAATTTTAGCTTCTTTTACTTTTTTTTACTTTTTTAATTTGTACCTTGTAAGTCAGCTGTTTAACAATACCAAATATATAATTTCATAGAAAATTCAACCTGAACTCTGTTGTAATGCCTGGGGAAAATAACTAAGCTCAGAAGATGATTTGCTGATGCCTGCTTAGTTACATCTTTGTAGGAGGAATTTGTGTCTTATGCCAGAGGGCATCTTTCTGGCACTGCTCTGAGACCAAGGGGAGGTCAGCTGTGAAACCACCATGGCAGCGGCTGGCAGAGGCCCGTCCACTGCCTCATCATAGGCTTCCTCTGGCCTGTTGTCAAGGTCATTTAGGTATTTGCAGCCTTATTCCCACCCTGGAACTGTTTCTGGCCTTTTTTTTTTTCTTCATGGAATGGGGGATCAAACAACCAGAAGACGACATATATATAAATATATTTTTTTTTGGTCTGCTTCGAATTTCAGGGAGTTCCTTTGAAGGAAAATAAAAGTACTAAGAACTTTGGCGTCTTTTTTTTCTCTTTGACCTTTTCTCATGTGTATACATATACACACAGAAACACACATGCACACTTGTGTTCAGAAATTGTTACGGCATTGAATAACCCCCTCTCCCCTTGGGAATGGTTCTTAACTCGGAAATTTAAAGGTTGGAAATATTTTTTCAAGATAACAATGGTACTTAAAATAATGAAAGGTGGTCCCTACTTTTTCTGTAAATTTTTCCCCCAGAACTGCAAATAACATTTGAACCATGCTGCTGTTGTACCTTAAACAAAAACTCAGTGATAACCAGTATTTAGTCTATTAAAAATGCTTTTTTTGAAGAAACAAGTTTGAAAGTCTTTGATTAGCGAGAGTATAGCGTAGTTCTTCACTGAGGAATATGAGGACCTTTTTTTTTCTTTGTGAAAACCTGGAAAAATAGCAAGTGTGTATGTGTGATGTGTGTGTGTGTTCTGTTTGCATTGAAACAATGTAATTTTTATCTTTTTTGCTTTCACTGATTTATTTCAGAAATTGTACAGTCTTGGGGAGGGAGAGTTTCCTGTTAATATATTTGCAATTCATTAAAGGATATGGAAAATCCAAATAAATTACTTTTGAAAGCAGTTTAGAATCAAGTTGTTAAAGCTCTGAGAGGGCCGTGCCGTAGTATTTTTACCTAAGGCACAGCAAAACTAGCAAAAAGGCACAAGATTACAGGCTTATGTTCCAAGTGGAGCAATTTTCCCCTTCTTTCCCCTTATAGTCTCCAGATTGATTGAGTGATAGATGATAGATACTTATTTTTTTACTGCATACCTTTTGTAGTATTATTTAGAATTTCAAAATATTGTCTTAGTGTTCACAAAACAAAATATTGTGTTTTTTGGATTACTCCCAGTCAGGGATCAGGCCTAGCAGTGCTCAAGAGACCATTGAAAATTGGAATTGAAAATTGGTTCGCCACAGGTAAGACAAGCTCCTTACCTGCTGTACTTTTGCTCTGTCCCTGGAATTTAAAAATATTGTTACCAAATGTTAATTTTTTGGTTTTGGATCATAATCAATGGCATGCAGGGTTTACTCCTGGCTCTGTACTCAGGGATCACTCCTGGAGGGGTTTGGGTGACCATAAGGGGTGTCAGGAATTAAACTCGGCTCATTGCATGCAAGGCAGGTCCCACCTGCTGTACTATCTCTTCAGTCCCCAAAATGATCTTTTTTTTTTTGGGGGGGGGGGGGCCAAAGAGGTGGTAGAGCAGATAAAGCATTTTGCATGCCGTGGAACTGGATTTAATCCCGCCACCCCATTTGGTCCCCCAGCACCACCAGGAGTGATTCCTGGGCATCCCTGTGTGTGTGGCCCCTCTCTCCCAAAAAGTATTTTTTTTCCAAACTAGAAGGCTCTTGTCAGCAGCTGCTACTTTGCAAGTTAACAGCCTATTTAATCATTTTTATGTAATCAAAATCTTGTGGGTAGGGTCAGTGAGATAGCACAGTGGGTAAGGCGCTTGCATGACATGAGGTTCCTTGAGCACTGCCAGGGGTAAGCCCTAAACATAGACACGTGTGGCTCAAAAAGCAAAAAAGAAAAGGGAGGGGGATCATATTTAGTTTTTAAGATCATACCTGATATTAACTAGCATGTGACAGGATGTATGGATATGTTACTGGTGCCCGCTCAAGCAAATTGATCAACGGGAAGACAATTGATACAAGTGATACCTAATATTAACACTTAGGTGTGCTCTGCTATATTGAAATATTCTATATAATGTCATGGCAGTTCTGGTTTTTCAGAGGGGATGAATATTAGCTGTTGATTCCTATACAAAATGTAGAATCCTGGGGCTGGA